>VWPV01006705.1:21375-40573 GCA_013389885.1 Geococcyx californianus
ACAAGGGGTAATAATTTTAAGCTGAAAGGGGAGATTTTGACTAGATATTAGGAAGAAATTCTTCACTCTGAGGATGATGAGGCCCTGGCACAAGTTGCCCAGGGAAGTCATGGATGCCCCATCCCTGGAGGTGTTCAAGGCCAGGTTGGATGGGGCTTTGATCACTCTGATCCAGTGGGAGGTGTCCCTGCCCATGGTGGGGGGGTTGGAACTGAATGAACTGTAAGATCCCTTCCAACCCAAACCATTCCATGATTCTATGATTTCTTATTGTCTGTGGTGCAATAATATTTTCCTTCCTTGGAAATTTCCCTTTGGAATCTTTTCACCCAAATGGCATTTGTTACTCCTCTAGACCCAAAATTATAAAAAAGGAGAATGTCCTTAGAGTGGCTTTGGATGTTTGCACTCACGAATGAAGAGAAGAATTTGAAAGTATTTCAAGAAAGGTGCATGTAAAGTTAATTATATATAAATTTTATCCTGTCTGTCTCTGAAATCTGGGTTTCCTTACAATTCACAAGACAGTATGAGGAGGGGGGAAAATGGATAAAAAAAGAGTTCATCCATTTTTTGACATTTTCAGCCAGCCTGCCTTGATCTTGTCACCACAACTTCCGTATCTGACACCATACCAAGGCATGTGAAGGACAAGGCAAAGTTCTCCAATCCCTGGTCCAGGTTTTCCTCTCGTTTCACTGCAAAGCCATATCTTGTTTAATAACTTGAAACCTCAAGAGGGTGTCATGTACTCTGCGCTATGAGGGATGAATAAACATTTTATTAGGTCTTTTTGGCTATTTATGATCGTTCATGTTTTGTTCCGCAGGATTATGTTTTTTTCTCCCACTTTAAGGACAGAGAAAAGCTGTTGCTCTCCCACCATTTCTGAATTAATACAATTTTAACAATTCTTTGCTCTTCTCAATTTCGTGCAAATACCAGTGACATTACTTCTGTGAGTACTTGGTATGTCTCTCCACGTTTAGAAAATTAAGCACTAATTCTCACTGTGGGCTAGAACGGGCTGTATCGCATGAGAAATAAGATTTAAGCATGCAGTAAAAAAAAATCAACAACACTTTACAAATTCAGAGAAGAACTTTGCTTTCTAGCACTCAACACATTGGGCAGTGCACAAAAGATTGTGTAAAATTGACATGTTTTAGCAACTCCCAAAATGTAAGAGGGGTTTTTTTTTTTGCCATTGTTATAGAAGTACTTTGTGGTTTACATTCTCCTGAAGCGTTCTATTGACTGGGGTGAAACCACTTTTCTATAAAGCACTTTTACGTGCTTGCTTTCCCTTGCAGACTTTCTCACCCGCGACATGAAATGGTCATGTTAAAAATAATGGTGTTCCTTTATGGAATGTATGGATTGGAGATTCTTCAAGTGCCGCACAGACTGTCCTTGCAAACATCAGTGTCAGCCTGAAAAAGGAAAAGAGGAGGAAATGAATCATTTTCTGAGGTTGCACAAGCAGTTGGATTGAGGGCACAGACCCTTCCTGCACTCCAGGACTACACTACAAGCAGTAGTGAGGGCCCCTCACTAAAGAAAGATGTTGAGGGGCTTGAGTGCATCCAGAGAAGGGAATGGAGCTGGGGAAGGGGCTGGAGAACAGGGCTTATGAGAGACAGCTGAGAGACCTTGTTTAGCCTGGAGAAGAAGAGGCTGAGGGGAGACCTCATCACTCTCTGCAACTGCCTGAAAGGAGGCTGTAGTGAGGTGGAGGTTGATCCCAAGGGACAGGTGATAGTATGAGAGGAAATGGCCTCAGGTTGCACCAGGGAAGGTTCAGATTGGACATCAGAAAAAAAGTCTTCACTGAAAGGTCTCTCAGACACTGGCAGACGCTGCCCAGGAAGGTGATTGTCCTCATCCCTGGAGGTGTCTGAAAGCCAGGCAGATGAGGTGCTCAGGGATCTGGTTTAGCAGTGGACAGGTAAGATTGGACTTGATTATCTCAAAGATCTTTTCTAACCAAGCGATTCCACGATAGTATGATTGTATGATTGTATGACTTCTTGCTCAAGTTTAGGGTCATGTTGCTGGAGATGGATTAAGAGCATGACTTGAGCCAGAAAGTGTTTGCGTTGCTGTCCTGATTTTCTTCGGTTTAAAACTTATTAACAAAAGGACCGAATATAGGATAATCCTGAAGATTGTCCTGCTCTGCTCCGCACTGATGTGGCCCCACCTCAAGTACTGGGTGCAGTTTTGGGGCGCCACAATATAAAAAGGATATCAAGCTATTGGAAAGTGTGAGGAGGAGGCCACAAAGGTGATGAAGGGTTTATAGCGGAAGCCGTATGAGGAGCAGCTCAAGTCACTTGATCTGTTCAATGTGGAGAAGAAGAAGTAGAGGGTGGATCTCATCTCAGTCTATAGGTTCCTCACAAAGGGAAGGAGGAGGAGCAGGGGCAAAACTCTTTTCTGTGGCGTCCAGTGACAGGACCTGAGGGAATGGCAGGAAGATGCCAGGGGAGGGTTAGGCTGGATATTAGGAAGAGGTTCTTCCCCCAGAGGGTGCTGGAGCACTGGAACAGCTCCCCAGGGAAACAGTCACAGCCCAAAGCCTGACAACATTCCAGAAGCCTTTGGCCAATGCCCTCAGACACATGGGGTGAATGTTGGAGTTGTCCTGTGCAGGGACAGGAGTTGTACTCAATGATCCTTTCCAACTTGGGACATTCTATGAGTCTATGATTTACAGCTCTGGAAGTTATAATGACAGGTAGCACACATTTAGATTAATTATAATTGTTCTTTCTGCCACTCTGTTCTGGTTTGAGCTAATGCAGAACCAATTTTCTAACTTTTTGTCTAAGCTTTGTCTAAGTAATTTCATTTTCTGAAAAAAAACCCTACGTGTTTTTCAGACAGTGTCTGTGTCTTGAAGTGGTAACACTTAAATATATAATTGTCACGAGGTAATGGAACAGTGGTATGGAGAAAGGCCATTCCTATGGAAACCAAGTCCATCCTCGAGCTGGTGAAGTGGTATAAACCTGGGGGGTCACGAGGGTCAGACTCTGTTCTTCAGTGACTGGTGTTCAGTAAAGATCTCTTCTGTCCTTTTGCCCTCTGATCCCCTGTCAGTGCCTTCCTCAGTCCAGTTCCTGATTGACTTCTGTCCGTCACTGAGTCCGGCCCAGGACCTTTCCCTGTGCCTGCCCTGCATTGTTAGTGATGATGTATGGTCATCAGTGCTTTGATTATGTGTACTTACATATATTTTGTTCTCTTTTATATTATTATTTTCCTTTTTATTATTGTTGTTGCATTAAAGCTGTGTTAATTTCCAACCCAGAAGTCTCTCTCCATGCTTTTTCTTTTCCCTGTGAGGGAGGAATTGGATTCACAACTGCCCATGTTCAGCTGCCAACCAAGCCAGGAGGGAGGGCTGAACCATGACACACTCACATTCACCAAGAAAGGAAAAATTCCCCAAATACTTCAAAGAATTGTAGTTTTGTTGTTAACTGAGGTCTTTTTCTTGCCTCCTTGTCTCTTGAGTGTCTATTACATTAAATCTCACAAGTGTTCTTCCTTCTACTAATTGTCCATATTGCATTTCTGCAGCGCTGAATCTTCATCGAGGTTGAAGGTTGAGCTGCTTTGTTTGTGATACAGCAATAAACAATAAGTAAAACCAATCTGGTAATTATTAGTTTCTCTAGTGATGGATCGTAGTGGGACATTCTGATTCCTTTCTAGCCTGTACATTGATAATATTTGATTTTCAAGTGACAGTCTTCTTACTATTTAGATTGAAATTGCAGTCCTTATTTATCCTCACCCTTGATAGTTCTTTAAGCAGCTGCAATGTTGAAGCAAACTGAAAGTTATTGCTGTCGTGGATTTGCTGGTTTTGTTTGGGAAGGTGAAGTAACCAGAAATTGGAAGGAAGAGACTAGAAGGTCCATCGGTATTGGTTTGCTCAGTAAACTCAGAGCATGGATTTGCTACCATAGAATCATAGAATCACTGAAGTTAGAAAAGCCTTCTGAGAAAACTTCTAAGGAAGCTTCTGCAGAATCATTGACATCTGCACAGGTCATTGCACCTTGTGAAAATTTGCTCATCTTCCCATTAAGTTGTGTTAATTGTCCTGACATTTCACCATTCAGCCAAGGTTTGAGCTTGTTGATGAAGGGTACCACTTTTAGCTTCGTGCATGTTCCTCTGAGATCTCTCATTTATGGAATCTGAGCATCCTCTGAATCATAGAATTATTAAGGTTGGAAAAGATCTAAGATCGTGAAGTCCAACCATCAACACAACCCCACTATGCCTACTAAACCAAGTCCTGAAGCACCACATCTATGTTTTTTTTGAACCCCTACAGGGATGGAGACTCCACTACTGCCCTGGGCAGCCTCTTCTAATGCTTCACTACTATCCGTGAGAAAATTTTTCCTAATATCCAATCTAAACCTCCCCTTGTGCAACTTGAGGCTGTTTCCTCTCGTCCTGTAACTTGTTACTTGGGAGAATTCCTTGTCCTCAGTGCGCTCGCAGCACTTTTCCTCTTCTTCAGACTGGAAAATTGTGCTTTTTGAAGTATGAATTTCTCTGTCTTAGGAACAATAAGGTTGATGGTAGGAAATTTGCTGAGCAGAGAAACTCTGCAATCTTTCTTTCTGTACAAATCATTTTAACCAGTTTGGCATTCTGGTTTCTGTCTCAGCAGTATTTAAATTTACTCGTTATCTGTTTTTTCCTTGGTGATTAAATGTTTTGTTTTGTTTTGTTTTGTTTTTTACTTTGAGTTTCATTTAAACATCAGTTCCTTATGCTCTTTAGCTGTTACCAACACAGAAATGAGAGGCTTCTTCAAGCTTTCTGCGTGGGTCCGTGTGATCCCTATATACATTGTTATCTTCATTGTGGAAGAAAAAAGTTGGCAAGTCTTCTTTAGGGATTTTTTTCTTTCTTGGTGATGTAAATACAGCAGCAAGGCAGCTGACGGAAAGTGGCTGAGATTTTTGAGTGGAAAAATGTTTTTTTTGTTATATGCCACAAGACAAAGAGAAGTTTCCTGGAGGCATTTGCTACAGGTGGTACAAAAAGGATGGGAATTTTCATAGAATTGTAGAATCATTAAGGTTGGGAAAGACCTCTAAAATCTTCTGTGTGCCTACTAAACTATGTCCCGAAGTGCCATGTCTCAATGTTTTTTGAACACTTCCAGGGATGGAGAGTCCAGCACTTCCCTTGGCACCTGTTCCAGTGCTTCACCACTCTTTTCCATGAAGAAATTTTTACTCATCTCCAATCTAAACCTCCCCTGGCATGATTTGAGGCTATTTTCTCTTGTCCTATCCCTTGTTGTTTGGGAGAATAAACCAGCCCCCACCTCTCTGCATGGTCCTTTCAGGAGCTGCAGAGAGTGATGAGGCCTCCTCTCAGCCTCCTGTTCTCCAGACTAAACAACCCCAGGTCCCTCATCTCCTCCCCGTAAGACTTGTGCTCCAGTTCCCTTCTAATCTCTTGTGATTAATACAAGACAGACTTCAATATTTTTAATTGCTGTCAGAATGATGAGTTTTATAGACCTCAAAGGACTTCAGAGTCTTGGCTACCTTCAAGGTATAACTGGGAGAGTTTTCAGAGCTAATGCAAATATCTCTTAAGTTTTTTGGGTTTTGCTAAGCGATTGGCTTCACTGATAACTTGTGGCAATGAGTTCTGCGGGTTAATTATGCATTTAATTGGTTTCAAATTTGTTGCTTTTCAATTTCACTGTTCACTGAATATCTCCTCAGTCCTGTATTATGAGAAGGAGTAAATAAGAGAGCCTGACTCACCTGCTCTGAACATTCAATTATTTTCTATACCTCTATCATCCACCCCTCTATGTACACAAGACTCTTCTGACGAGTTTGTTCTTTATGTATAATCTCCAGCTGTGAACCTTTTGGCTGTAGTGACCAGAGCTCTGGGAGATCTTGGGAGTTTTTCCTTAATCTATGTCAGATAATGTGATTTCAGAGTGTACTGTCTTCCCTTCTCCTTCTTTATCATAAATTTCTTTCTGTGTTTATTCAGCTACTGGCACACCTGGGACAAGTTTTTATTGGCTTACCTGCAGAAATATGAAGTCTTTCTCTGGGGCTTTACAATCAAAATAAAAATGCTTCTTGTGGTCAGTGCAGGCTTTTGCTTCCGAGATGTATCATTTTCCACTTGTTCTCACTGGATCTTTGTACCTTAAATAAAATAGCTTCATGTGATCATAGATTCACGGAATGGTTAGGAGTGGAAGGGACTTTACAGATCAAGTTCAACCCCCCTGCCATGGGCAGGGACACCTCCCACTGGATCAGGCCCAAACTGGGCCTGAACACCTCTTCACTGGGCAACCTGTACCAGGGCCTGCCCACCCTCAGAAGAAAACATTTCTTCCCAATATCTCATCTCAATCTCCCCTCTTTCATTTTAGAACCACCCTCCTCATCCTATCCCTGCAGTCCCTGGCAAAGAGCCCCTCCCCAGCTTTCCTGTAGCCCTCCTTTCAGTACTGGGAGGCTGCTCTGAGATCTGCCCGGAGCCTTCTCCAGGCTGAACAACCCCAACCCTCTCAGCCAGTCCTGTGATGTTCTTTCTACGTGGTCTTCATGAATTAAGATGTTCTCTAGTTGCAGTCATCTCAGTGTATCTCTTTTTGTTTCAGTAACATAGAATCTACATTGTCAAATGAAACCTGGGACATTGGCCATGTAATCTTCTCTGGTTTGATCTCTTTGGCTGTTTATAGCTGGTAATTTTATTAAAACTTCGAGCATTTAATTGGATTTTATGACTATTTGCTGTTCATTTTTCTTTGTGCAAGATATTGATTAATTATTTTTTTAATATTCCATTAAACAACTGGTTTATTCTTTCCTATTATGAGGATAATTTATAGTAAAACGCAGAACCCCGTTTTTCCAACAGCCATTCTCTGCCCTGCTCTTTAATCACTCTAAATGTTCTGTCCACAAATGTACATGACAAGGACGTCATAGAAAGGAATAGAAATGTTGGTATCTCACTCTCTCTTAAATGTATTTCCATTAATATTTATAAGTTTGGGGTTTTTTAGTTGTTCAGTCCCAGGCACACTCAGATATTCACCATGTGAACTCATCAGGACTTTAAATATATTATTTAAATTATTTTCATTTGTTTTTCTGGCATCATCTTTACAATGATGAGATGTCTGTCTCCCTTACTGTCTTATAGTAAGTCTGCTTTTCCTATCAATTTTATATATATGTATATATTATCTATGCTTAGAATAGTCTTTATTTCTAGTAGAATAATACAAATGCCAGCCGAGCTTGAAGTATAATTATGTCAAACATTTCACTGATGTGTAGTGAGTTCCAAGCTGTGCCCTAGAGACTCGGCAATCAAATAAGAAGAGAAATAAGAAGTGCAATGAATGGAAGCTGGACGCAGAAATTCAATGACACTTGTTATGGGATGATACAAAAGGAACGTGCTTGCCAATAATCAATACATAAATCAATCCCCGCCCGTTTCAGAGATTCTTTACTCTAGACAGGAATTCTCTCAGGGATTTGTTTCTGAATAAGTTGCTGAAACTTTAAAGAACAATTCTGAAAGACCAGCATTGTAAATCACTAACTAAAAGACAAAGAGCATTAAATCTTGCTGTATCCCCCCCGTGCTTCCTGCCATTTCTCCCCACTTTCCCAAGGCTTTGGATTCTAGTTTCACTAGATTTTAGTTTCTATTTAGTAATTTTAGCAGGTAGACTAACTTTCCTTATCACATAGTATTTTCACACTTAGTGAAATGCTTTAGAGATGAAGAGAACTGTTTAACTGTCCTTTTATTTGTCTGAATTGGGTTTTCAAAGTGCTGCAAAAAATGAAAGAAAAGAGCTAAAAAGCAATGACTTATTCAAAGGGGTAACTTTTGTGTAGGGTTGATATGCATGACTCACAAATTAGCTATAAATATTTTCTTTACCCTGTCAATTTTTTCTGTATCTTGATGGGAAAATGTCTTTTGCATAAGCGTTCTAGTAAAAATCTTTTGTGTAGTATTCCCAAACTGACCAAAATTATACTCCCTTGGCAATGCTGAGCTTAAATACCTAAATACTTTGCTGGTAATTCATATGCTCCATTTGATATATCAGCTTGTTGCCAAATTGCAGCTTCTGTCTTAAATTATCCACTCATAGCTCTTTTTTAAATCAAGCTGATTAGGAAAATCTCTGTTTTGGGATAATGGTAAAGAAGAATCAATGAGTTTTGAAGTTTTGTTCGTTACTAAGGAGAAGAATTCAATTTAACAACATCTAATTTCAAAAAAAATACAGATAATCTATTGTCTTAAAAATATCTTTAAGAAGTGCCGTCTTGAACATCCAAAAATGAAGGTGCTGCTTGTATTGTATCTCTCGAATTGAGAAACATCTGATGGAGTTGTAAGTGATTCAGTTTTGTGTCTTTAAGCAGAATTCAGTAACTTGAATAGCTGAGAAGAAATAAAGGTAGTTCTATTTTGTATTCAAAAGTGGATTTACCTACTTGGGCAACATTATTTTTTGCATTTAGTGGGAATTGGTTACCAGGATAATAGATCGAGCAGCCAGGTCCAATGATGCAACTTCTGTTGGATGGAAATTATATCAATTCACATATAGTTTTGATCATATGCTACAAGAAGTAGGATATTTGCAGAGGGAAAATTACGCGGAAGAACATGTGGTCCCTGACGCTGCTAGACTCTTTCTGTGGGATTTCAGATGAGATTGACTTTGAAGTGGGCTTCAATGAGATGCTGGCTGTTCATTGCTTGTATTAGCACAGCTTCTATAGGAATCCTCTCACTATTTGCCTTTAGCCTAATGAATCAATAAGTTGTAGCTCTTAAAAATATAATACCATAATAGAAATGTGATGATAAAAGATTCTGGATCCCTGAAACCAGAATAAAGGTTGCTAGCTGGAAAGCTTAGAACATTTCAAAATTTTCATTAGCCAGAATATTTCGATATTAAGCAACTGAGGTGCAGGTTTCTTCTAATATTAGGTTGGTTTTAGACTTCAGTGGAAAACTGGAGTGAGAATAACTTCTGGAAGGGTCATGGTTCCTTATGTTTTCCTGTGTTTTAAATCATGTATTGTTTTAAAGTATATCAAATATTGGCTCTCAACGCTCTCTAATACCTTTTCTTTACCTTTCTGTTGTTTAGTCTGTTCAGGAAATTCCAAGTGTTTCTGTAAAATTGTAGACTAGATTCATAGAATGGTTTGGGTTGGAAGGGAAACTTAAAGTCCATCCAGTTCCAACCCCCTGCCATGGGCAGGGACACCTCCCACTGGATCAGGTTGCTCAAAACCCCATCCAACCTGACGTTCAACACTTACAGGGATGGGGCAGCCACGACTTCTTTGTGCCAGGGCCTCACCACCCTCACAGGAAAACATTTTTTTCCTAATCTCTCCTCTCAATCTCCCCTCTTTCAGCTTAAAACCCTTCCCCCTTTTCCTGTCCCTGCACTCCCTGATAAAGAGCCCCTCCCCACCTTTCCTGTAGGCTCTAATCATTATCATTAGGACAATTCTGAACACAGTATAAAAGGATACAAATATTTATGACTTACTACAAAAGTGGTACAGCAACAAAGCTGGAAGTAGAATGTAGTCCTAAATCTGTTTACTGGCAGTTGTTTTTTTTCTGAATTGTACAAGACAGTAGTTCCCTTGCTCCATTTTTATGTAGAGAAATCCACTTTGGCTCATACTGAGTGCTCTGTGACTGCTTCTTTAAGATTACTGGAAAACTGAACATATTTGACATACGACGGAAACATCAGAAGCTGTCAGAAATGGTTATAGACATTATTTGAATTGCTACAAATACCTGGCAGCTGTGCAGATAGTCTTTAAAATGTTTGATCTTTTTGGACTGCGTTAGTTAACTGAAAAGCATGTGTATAGCTTTAGAATAAGTCGTGCCTTCCTTTTATTCCTGTTGACATGCAGATATGTAATACAGATTTGTTCAGCATCTTCTTTCTTTGAACTTAATCGCATGGAGTTTAATGGGGAAAAGGGATGGATTTTGCACCTGGGACACAGCAATCCTGACTGTCCGTGTGGACCAGGGAGTGAGAGGCTGGAGAGCAGGCCTGAGAAAAGGGACCTGGGGGTTCTGGTTGGTGACAAGTTGAACATGAGCCAATAGTGTCCCCTGGCAGCCAAGAGGACAACCGTGTCCTGGGGGACATCAAGTCAGGGAGGGGATTGTCCCGCTCTGCTCTGCACTGAGGAGGCCCCACCTTGAGCACTGGGGGCAGTTCTGGGCAGCACAGGATAAAAAAAGAACTAAAGCGACTGAAGAGTGTCCAGAGGAGGCCACAAAGCTGGTAAAGGGTCTAGAGGGGATGTCATATGAGGAGTGGCTGAAGTCACTTGGTGTGTTCAGCCTGGAGAAGAGGAGACTGAGGGGGGATCTCTTAGCCATTTACTGTTTCCTCACAAGTGGAGGAGGAAGAGCAGGCTCTGAGCTCTTCTCTCTGGTGACCAATGACAGGAACCGAGGGAATGGCAGGAAGATGCCAGGGGAGGGTTAGGTTGGATGTTAGGAAAATGTTCTTCCCTCAGATGGTGGTGGAGCACTGGAACAGCTCTCCAGGGAAGCAGTCACAGCCTGACAATATTCCAGCAGCATTTGGCCAAAGCCCTGAGACACACGGGGTGAATGCTGAGAGTGTCCTGTGCAGGGACAGGAGTTGGACTCGATGATCCTTTTGAGTCCCAGCCAACTCAGGTCATTCTTAGTGATTCTGTGTGTAAGGTACTCCAAGGGACCTCAGGAGTGTTGACCCTAAATCATCGACCTCGTTCCATAAGTGTCTCACATTTTCCTAGTTAAGCTTTTTACTTCTAACAATGCAGTAAAAGCTCTTTTGTTGGGAGAAGAATGTCAGTGAACTTCTGTCATGATGGACAGCACTGCGCCTCTGGATTTCAGTTGCGTATTCCCGTGGCTTACATTACGAACTGGAATGCGTAACTCCTTTGTTTGACACAGTGTGCATTTGTTTTTTTCTCCCTTGGTCTATAACTAGATTTAGTAAATGATTCTTAATGTCACATGTTCTGTAGAGACTACATGCTAACTTGTTTGTAAATTCAATTTTTGCATTGTCTCCATTAGTCTCCTCTCAACGTGAGCTTTTCAGTCTGCACTACTCATTCTTGTAGGACTTCATTATTTTTAGAAAATGTACTGTAGCACATTTACTGGTAATTACAAAAGCTTGTTTTAATTACAGTTGTCAAAGAATGTGCTTTATGATGCATTATTGTTGCTGCTGTTCCTAATTCATAACTATTCTCTACCTTTACAAGTGGAAATTAACATAGTTTTTTCTAAGTGATGTGTCTGGATCATTTTTTGTGGTGAGGAATGATTTTGTGAATAGTTACAGCTTCAAAGAGAAATTATTTCAGAGGGGAAGTGGGAAGCATATGTTCAAAAGAGTATCCATAAGTTACTTCTATTGCTTATGCAGAGTGATGGGTGCATATATGGTGAAATAGACGGTTAAATTTGAAAGCTGTTTTAATCCAAGATAAATTGAGAGTGGAAATTTAGAATAGATTTTATTCATAGACTCCTAGAATGATTTGGGTAGGAAGGAACCTTAAAGACCATCCAGATCCAACCCTACTGCCATGGGCAGAGACACTTCCCACTGGAGGTTGCTCAAAGCCCCATCCAGCCTGGCTTTGAACACCTCCAGGGATGGGGTAGCCACAGCTTCTCTGGGCAACCTGGACCAGGGACTCAGCACCCTCACATTTCTTCCTAAGATCTCATCTAAATCCCCTCTCTTTCAGTTTAAAACCATTCCCTTTTGTCCTGTCCCTGCACTCTCTGATCAAGAGCCCCTCCCAGCTTTCCTGTAGCCCCCTTTAAGTACTGGAAGGCTGCTATGAAGTCTCCCTGGAGTCCTCTTTTCTCCAGGCTGAATAAACCCAACTTTCTCAGCCTATCCTCATATTGGAGTCCTATGATCATGTTTGTGGCCTCCTCTGGACTCACTCTGACAAATCCATGTCCTTCCACTTTTGAGGACTGCAGAACTGAACTCCGGACTCCAGGTGAGATCTCAGAAGAACAAAGTATAGGGGCAGAATCCCCTCCCTCACCCTGCTGGTCACAGTTCTTTTGATGCAGCTCAGGGTATACTTGGCTTTCTGGGCTGCAAGTGCACATTTTTACTGTGACACTGTAGACAGATTATAGTTTTGCTGACCATAATAATGTGTATGAGTTAAGAACCTTTATCATCTTAGGTTTTATCAACATGCAAATGTGAATGCATGGGACTATACTTGATGGGTGGATGTTGCTCACTGCAAAGGGGTTTTTGGGTGGAGCCATATAGTGGATGTTAAAAGGTGAATAACTTCCACAAGGAGACAGTCGTAGTCTGTACCTGAGTGACTCAAGCATCAACGAGCTTGTGAATGCACACCCTGCTTTAACCTACATCTGCTCATCCAGCAGACCTTAAGTGGCAAAACAAATGGAAAATATTTTTGAACGGGATGATGTTATAGTTCTTTTCCAAGCTTAATGATTCTATGAAAATCTCCAATGATGCAATGATGAAAGATCATTTTTTGAGGTCCACTGTCTTGTAGTACTGGTGCATCCCATTCATCCTGACCTACCAGCAGTTCTACTGCAAGATAGTTGTGCTTCTGGAGCACCTGAAGGCCAGCCCTCTGCTGCTGCTTTCTTTTGCTTATTAATCAGTTAACCTTTACTTCAAAGCACATGGGCCTGCCTGAAGGCCTGTAGATATTCCATGTGACCTTTCACAGGAGAAAAGCCCTCATTTCTGTAGTTAGCATTTTGTTGGGCAAATCCCCTTAGTCTTGTAAACCTGTTGTGACAGGTTNTATTGGAGTCCTATGATCATGTTTGTGGCCTCCTCTGGACTCACTCTGACAAATCCATGTCCTTCCACTTTTGAGGACTGCAGAACTGAACTCCGGACTCCAGGTGAGATCTCAGAAGAACAAAGTATAGGGGCAGAATCCCCTCCCTCACCCTGCTGGTCACAGTTCTTTTGATGCAGCTCAGGGTATACTTGGCTTTCTGGGCTGCAAGTGCACATTTTTACTGTGACACTGTAGACAGATTATAGTTTTGCTGACCATAATAATGTGTATGAGTTAAGAACCTTTATCATCTTAGGTTTTATCAACATGCAAATGTGAATGCATGGGACTATACTTGATGGGTGGATGTTGCTCACTGCAAAGTGGTTTTTGGGTGGAGCCATATAGTGGATGTTAAAAGGTGAATAACTTCCACAAGGAGACAGTCGTAGTCTGTACCTGAGTGACTCAAGCATCAACGAGCTTGTGAATGCACACCCTGCTTTAACCTACATCTGCTCATCCAGCAGACCTTAAGTGGCAAAACAAATGGAAAATATTTTTGAACGGGATGATGTTATAGTTCTTTTCCAAGCTTAATGATTCTATGAAAATCTCCAATGATGCAATGATGAAAGATCATTTTTTGAGGTCCACTGTCTTGTAGTACTGGTGCATCCCATTCATCCTGACCTACCAGCAGTTCTACTGCAAGATAGTTGTGCTTCTGGAGCACCTGAAGGCCAGCCCTCTGCTGCTGCTTTCTTTTGCTTATTAATCAGTTAACCTTTACTTCAAAGCACATGGGCCTGCCTGAAGGCCTGTAGATATTCCATGTGACCTTTCACAGGAGAAAAGCCCTCATTTCTGTAGTTAGCATTTTGTTGGGCAAATCCCCTTAGTCTTGTAAACCTGTTGTGACAGGTTGCCCTTACAGCCCCAGACTCGATGCCTGGTCTTGCTCTCAGCCTTGAACGTGGCTTAGGAGCCTCAGTACCTGGTTGTCTCCTCACCTTGTTGCTTTGTGGGTGATGCAGAAATAAACACGAAGCAGCTTGGCAAGACTTAGGCAGGGTGCTTTTACATGCTTGACAATGCTTTAGAATTTAGTGTAAAACTGGACTATTATTTCAAAATAGACCATTCTTCTCATCTTCTGCATCAAAAGGAGTGGGACCAGCAGTTCCAGGAAGGGGATTCTCCCCTCTACTCAACTCTCATGAGACTTCACCTGGAGCCCTGTGTCCAGCTCTGGAGTCCTCAGCACAGGAAGGACATGGATCTGCCGGAGCAGGTCCAGAGGAGGCCAAAAAGTTGATCCAAGGGCTGAAGCACCTCCCACACAAGGACAGGCTGAGAGAGTTGGGGTTGTTCAACCTGGAGAAGAGAAGGCTCTGGGGAGACCTTAGAGCAGCCCTCCCAGTACTGAAAGGGGCTCCAGGAAAGCTGGGGAGGGGCTCTGGATCAGGGAGTGCAGGGACAGGATAAAAGGGAGCAATTTTAAGCTGAAAGAGGGGAGATTTAGATTGGGTATTAGGAAGAAATGTGTTCCTGTGAGAGTGGCACAGATTGCCCAGGGATGTCGTGGACACCTCATCCCTGTAGGTGTTCAAGGTCCAGTTGGTTGGGACTTTGATCAACCTGATGCAGTGGGAGGTGTCCCTGCTCATGGCAGGGATGGTTGGAACTACTGAATGAGCTTTAAGGTCCCTTCCAACCCAGACCATTCTATGATTCCATGATTCTTTGCCAGAAAAGTGTGAACAAACCATTTCACAGAGGGTCTTCTGTAAACTTGGTGGTTGTTAATGAATTTGGAGCTTGATGTCTGCACCAAGGAGCAGCTGTAAACCTGAGTGCTTCAATAACTCATTTTAAAATTTGTCTACAAACCTCTCCTAAACTTCCTGATAATGGTTTATCCCCTTCAACTCCTTGAAGTATAGCAATAAGAGACTGCTCACACCTCCAACCTTCCTGTATCCAGCTAAATGTGTTTCTTTAGTTATTTTTTAAGATAATCATTAAATATTTGTTTTCAATTGGCTGCTTATTATCCCAGTTCTCCCTTACAAAGGATGAAATTTAGGTGTATCTGCCGTGTGCAGAATGAGAAGCATTCAGCTTCATCACGGGACTGCTGTGCAGTTATCCCTGCAGCCCCATATGAAGCAGCAAACTGGAATTTTTTGTAGACATCTGATGATGGGAACTCCTACCAGTGCTGTGCTAAATCCCAGTACTATTTTTGAAACTGAAACGCGGGTTGGCCTTTAGATCTTGATCCAACTTCCTAGCAATTCTGAAGAAACTGTATTTCATATTAATGATCTATTCTTAGATTTTAATTTTGGGTAGTCTTGAGAAGACAGGCTGCCTCTCAAAGGTGACCTTCTGAAGCTGTTTTCTAAATAACATCCAAGCAAATGCTTTGTTTATTAGACTTACTTAGTTAAGAAGCGATGAACCTGCTCCAATATCTCATTTACAAGTGAAGTGCAGCATTCAGCTAATTGAATACATGGCTACTGTTAATTATTTTGTTACAGCTAATTGGTATTCACTGGGATCATGTTGCTGTGGCCCCATAAATATACTATTACCGTACAGGTTTTTATTTCTACAGTGAATTCCCTTCCATTGATGCATTTATATTGTTCCATGTATGAAAGAATAACTTGTCCCTGAATCTGGCTGCTTTAATCACTGATTATCTTGACGGGCAGGGAACTAACCCCCCAAAATAACCCCCAAACCTGACAAACTTTCCAGGCAAAACAAACTTTCCAGGACAAAACCTTGCATTCAGATGGACAATCTTGGACCAACTGTTGTTTGCATTCCCCTGCTCATATTGTTTTTCAAATTTAGTGATCTGATACTGTTAAACTACTGCATTTCTTGTTTTGAATGCTGTTTGGTCAGCAAGCGGGACAAGGATGCAAAGAGTTTAAACTCAGAGATATGTGCTGGTCTTCTGGAAAGTCTGGTCAACATAAAACTGTCTTGGGATTTATTGTAGCTGTATGAGGTACCATTGCAGCTCAGTAGATGTGAATCTCAAAAGCATTATTTTCTAACAGAATTTTGGATTTTACCTATCTGTGCTTAAATTTTTGTATAAATGTGGATGTTTCATGACCCTAATTCTATTTAATCCAAGATTTTAACATTTCTTGCTTGTATTTTTGCTAACCCACATAAGAGGATAATATGAGGCATATTTCTTGCACATGCAGAATCTTAAATCCAGCTTAAACTTGTATAGAATCATAGAATTCTTTGGGTTGGAAGGAACCTGAAAGGACATCTAGTTCCAACCCCCCACCATGGGCAGGGACACCTCTCACTGGATCGGGTTGCTCAAAGCCCCATCCAACCTGGCCTTGAGCATTTCCATGGATGGAGTGCCCATATTGTGTTTTCTGTAGTTTGTAGTGTGAGAGCTGAAGCATGCTTTACTACCAAGAGTATCTCTCGTGGCAATTTAGTCAAAATCAACATTCTAAAAGTTTTGAAGTTGTCATTTTTTAATATTAGTATTTTCTGTTCAAGTTCCTCTGTTATAGGGATGTCTGGAGCTATACCCGTGTGATTTGGGAACTTTTAGTTAGTTCTTTTGGTTCTGCATTCATGTCTTCTGTGCTCTATATTTCTATTCTATAAAAAATTTTTTGCAACTTATGATGCCCTGTCAAAGGATATTTTGTTTTGGGCATTTTTCTAGGAATATTGTTGTTTTCTTGTACATCAATCCTTTTGAGTTTATCTTCATCCAGTTTAAATTTCTTGAGATCTTCCAAGCACTTTAGAATTCACATCTATCCCAGCTCTAAATCACCTTTTAAGAGTTTTAATGAAAAATATTCCAGATGTCCACATGTTGCTTTTTTCAGATGTGAATGTGTCCTGGTCAATGTTTGAAATCAAAAGCAATAGTAAGAACAACAGTATTCGACCCTTAAACTATGGTTAATGTGGATGCAGTCCATGTGATGTAAATCTTTATGATGAATGGGTCTTAAATCCCTCAGCGCTGTAAGGTGTAGAGTATTGGAAACTGAGTTGAAAATAGTAGTGATGTCACTTGGATGAAACATAATTTTGTGTTTCTAAAATGTACAAAAATGGTGTAGAAGAGCATTTCCCTGAAGTAGAAATGCAGCTGTAGGATGGTGCAATCTTCAGCTATGTGTGATGTTAAACACAATACGTGCTTTTAGCATTTTTGTGCGAGAAGTTTGGTTAGGTTTGAACCTCAGGGGATTTGACATCTTCACAAAATGGTTTGCAGCAGTTGTGAAGATTGCCTCTTGTTCTTTCACTCCTCATTTTTATTGAAGAGGGGAAGGATAAGCTAATCTCCTGTTTATTTCTGTGTGGTGGAGAGTATGGATGCTTAGTGACCAGCTGAAGCTGGAGGAGAGGATGGGTTTCATCTCCTCCCATCGTTAGTGTCCTTGACCTGTTGTGGGTTTTTTCACCCTAAAAATTTCTGCCCTCATAAGTTATCGGAAATGGGATGACTGAATTAAATGGTGATGAATTAAATGAGCTGATGAGGAGAGGTGCTGTGCTGGACCTTGTTCTCAAAAGCAAGGAGGGGCTGGTGGGGAATGTGAAGGTCAAGGGAAACTGTGCTTGCAGTGACCATGAAATGGTGGACCTGAAGATCCTTGGGGCAGCAAGGTCCTTTTTGACCCAAACCATTCTGTGATTTTTTTGGTGGTGTTATATGGCTTATATTAGATGTCATTGGCTTTCCAAAGTCAGATTTACTGCTTGGTTTCAGGTCATCAATAGAATCATGTGAAACACTGTTAAATTCTAAGAAGTTCTCATGGGCATTATGGGCCATAAATATTAGGTTTTCTTTGACACTGGCTTATTTAACTCCAGTTGCACACAAGGAATGTTTTTGAGTTCACCGTTGTTCCGGGGATCATAAGGTAGTTGTATGTAAAATATTCATGTACGGGTGACTGTGGTGGTGCACTGAAGTACTGTATTCAGTATTTGGAAGAGGATGTTTGGGGAGACACAACCTGCAGCAAGAGGCAGGTTTGAGAGGCGATACAGAGATTATCAAGGAAAAGCAAAACTACGATAAATACCAAGCATGGTCATTAGGCTGTAGGATTTTTAGTGGAATCAGCTTTGGAAAAACCTGTAATTAGTTTTCTGTTGTGAGTAAAGGGTGATTTAAGTGGTAGTGGACAGGGCTGTAGCATGTGCTCCATGGCACTTTAGTGAAGATCTTGTGGCTGGGGACAGCAAGGTTTAGTTGATCCAAGTAGAATTAAAATTGGGCTGTGTGCTTTCTCGATGAGCAGGGATTTTTGGTAAAATTGCATAAAACCCCTCCAATTTCCAAGAAATTTTGTGTTGTTCTCGATTACAGATATGCCTGAAATGCTTGGGTTTTTTCTGCATTATTTCTGTTCACAATTATGTAGTAAATCTAATTTAATGTTTTGATTTTATTGCATGCTTCAGGATATAGAAAAAAAGGTAAGTACATACAGAACAACAAAAATTCAAAGTTTTATTTCCTTCTTTGGTTTTTTCATTATTTGACTTCAAGATCAGATTGGATGAGGCTTTCAACAACCTGATTCGATGATTCTGTGATTCTATTTGATGAAGAAAGTGCCAATCTTGAGCAAGAAACTAAAAGTATAGCACAGTACATTATTTTAATTTTGCTGACATGAACGTGACCTGGATATACCACTTTTAGTAGGAAGAGTACAACTATTTCCCATTTTGCTGGTTAAGTAGGAACATTTTGCAATTGGCTTTGCCATATCAATACCTGGGTAAGAATAAGTGAGAGGTAAATGATTGATCTTGAATAAGCAATCACGGTAATGACCACTGGTGGTTAATTATTATTCACTAGAGATATTTTATTATTAAAACATTATGAGCCTGGAATGAATTTGTGCTGATAACGTAGGTGTTAACACCTACATAGCTTGTTAAAAATCACTCATCTAGCATTTTCTTGAGAGGACTTAAAGCTTTGTGTTTGTTATGTGCACATGTGTGCTCATGTAAAATATTTTAAAATTCTTAGTGACTCCTCTGAAGGCTACGAATTGGTACGTACTAAGATGAGAAGCTGAAAAACGGTCAGCTTGCTCAGTACCACTGGAAGAAATGTCTCTTAATTGAATGCTCAAGTCATAGTTGTATTCAAATGAAAGATATTCAGAATCCTTCTGTATTATTTAGAGTGAATCCAGAAGAGGCCATGAAGATGA
>VWPV01006707.1:0-92598 GCA_013389885.1 Geococcyx californianus
TTTTTTTTTTTTTAAGATCATGCAAATCACTCAGATAGTCATGATTTAAATTAACATAAAACTAAGTGCATAAGCCTGTAAAGCAAAGCAGCAGTTTTCTCATTCTCAGGTCATCTAGGCTACTATCATATAGGCTACTTTAGTTTACACTGTGACTCCTGCGTAGAACACCAGATACAAGGTGATATCAAATAGATTACAAGTATTTTTCTAATGCCAGAGCAAGTGAATGGGGTACTGTAGCTGCTCTTTGACAGCAGAATCGGATTCTGACAGGATCTTGCAGTACTGAGTTTCTGGGATTTCCTTTTTCTGAGAACTTTTCTTTCTACAAGAGTTATCAGGGCTGTGGATCTCCAGTGCCTATGTAGCCAATCAGGCTACAGAAGCGACTGGGGAATGTCAGATGAAAAGAGAAAAAAACTTGCTTTATTCTTTTTAAATGGAAAGTTCGTTACATAGAACTCAAGATTTTGGTCCAATGAGAAGTGGTGCAAGGTGGGAAGAGGTGTAATGGGGAGAGATCCTTTGGATCTCAAAAAGTTCAAATTTCTGTGCCATTTGCAGGCATCTTTCCTTAGGAGCTGATTGTTTTCCTGCCAGGAGCTGATTGTAATTTCAGGATGCTCTTGAGTAATTCTTTCTACAAAGCTAAATCCTATATCCTGTAAATCAAAGCTTGCTCCCTCTCATACTTGTGCATTCTCTTTCCCTCTGCCTCTTCCCTACAAACACACACTTCCATTAATTTCATCGATGCTACCCTTAATATTTGTCTTAAAAATCTCTGCTCTGTGAAGAGTGGATTGTATGTTTTCCTAGTGTTTGGTTTGACACCAGTAGGTTGTATTTAAGGACAAGTATCTGATCTTCATGCAGATATCTTTCAGAGACATAAACGAGTGACAGAGGAAAGTGGATATGTGAATTTTTTATGAACTATTGCTTTGCTTTCTGTCTGCTTTATATATATGTGTGAATATTTATGCATGGTTACTCTTCTCTTCTAATACCTCAGTGTCTTGCGCCAGCACCCTACTGTGTTGAGGCTGTTCCAAACAGCCTTTCTGGGTCTGAAAGCCAAAATTAATGGGATATATGGGATCATAGCCAACCTAAATTTAGTTTTCACCATATGTATCGCACTGTCACAAAAATAATTTAAATTTTCTTTTTTTTCTTCAGTTTTTAGTTTTTTTCACTTTCCATTTCTCAAACATTAGCATTATGGTACAATAGCTGAGCAATGAAGAGTGAGGAGATATTTCCTTGAAGACAGCTGTTTTCAAAAAATATTTATTTCATGACATTTTTACTGAGCTTAGGTTTTTCAGAAGTTGTGTTTACATCTTCCTTTATGAGCCAATTCATGTAGGCAACTGTACCTTTCAATATCAGGTGTTATAGCTATATCTTCCTCAAAACCTTTTCCAATATATGCGATTTGTCATTCCTTTCTTTTTTCTTTTCTAAACATGAGGTTATCTTAGAAAGTTATGTATAAGCTGCTGGCTACTAATATATGTATGTTTTATTATAGTAAGCACTGGGAATTTATATGGGTACAACAGATGGAAAACAGTGCAAGGATTTTTGCTGTTTTATAACATGCCTGACATTGGGCATGGATCTTGGGGAAGTATTTTGGTTCAGCTTTCAAAAAGTGAAGATTATCCTCTGCAAGTGTTTGAGGTGGGTAGATTTAAGTCCAAGAAGCATTGCCTCTGGAGTTAAGAGCCTGCATATCAAATCCTTGGCCTGGTGCGAGACGTTGGAAGCTGGGCTGATGAGCATTTGCTAGCAAAGCAAGCGTGTTGATATAATTGATGAGTGGAAGGGTTTCTTGTGAGATTCCCTTTAGAAACTATCAGCCAGAGCAAGCTACATGTGATTTCTGTCCAACAGATTCTTTTAAGAGGAAATTCAACTGCAAGCATCCAGTGTAAAAACAAGATGTTCTTATAGCTTAACAAGAGACAAATAATCCTTTTCCTTTGGATCTAAATGTAAAATAACGGTGCTTTTCATGAGTTTGCGTGTGTCTGCCGTTGTACGACTTCTATGACACATTAGTGACCGGAGCTGCCGGTTCTAAGGGTATTGGAGCTGCAGCAACATGTTGTTTTTTCTGTTAATGAGAATTGTTACAACTAGCCAACAACCAGACTTTCTATAGAATATTCCTTTAAGGGCATGACTCCTCCTGTGATGAGTGTCAAACTAATAATGACTTTATTTTAGAAAGTGTCAACAATTGTGTAAAAGTCTGATCCTGGGAACATGTCAGAAACTTCTGATTTTTCTTTTTTGTTTTAGAAGAACACTTTCTGCCCTTTATAAATCAAATTTAATTTGGTTTTAAGTTTCAACCTTGCCATTAACTTTATACTTAACTACAATATTTTTTTGATGGCTGAAGAAAAAAGTTCACACACTTAAACAAGGTCTAGCAAAGTGGAAATTATGGAAAACACATTGAACATAGTAACTGCTTTCATGGCTTTCTTGGTGTACCAAAATAATGCATTTCTGCAAAACACTGGGCTAGTTAAAATTCTTAAAGAAACAATACATTCTGGGTTTTATTCCCCTCCCTAAACAGATTAATTTTGATATATCTCCTTCTGTTTCTGTTTTCTTTGACTGTCTTTCCTTGGAAGGGCAGTTTGGGCTAGCATAATAGATTTGCAATTCAATATCTATTGCGAGGCTCCACAAAATAGTGGAGTCGTATTATGTGATGACTAGATATACTAATTGACTAACTTTTACGAAGTAGATGCAGGGAGTTTTTTTGTATTTTTTAGGATTTAATTATATTTGCTTTTAAGTTCCAGGAAAATTTAATTTTCCCACATATTTGTTTTCAGAATAATAAGTGAAGTAGATCTGAAAATGAATATGTACTCTTTCCCCTCCCCTAATTTCTTATGGAATACAGATATTGGCTTTTACTGTGTATATTTTAATGTTAAACTTGACATAAAGCATACTCATCTACAATTTCTTACAGAATGAATTTTTTTCCTCAGTATAACGTTTAAATTTTATTTCACTCTGGCATGCTTTAGGCAATACGGTCTTGTAATTACATCTGACTTACATAAACAAATGTTATTTTGTAAGCAGTGCTTAATAGGAATCACTCATTAATAACAAAAACCAAACTATGAGATATTCAAAAACATTCTGAAATGATGTATTCTAAAATTTTAAACCCCTCATGTTAAATTTATAATGATCGAAACAACCCCAGCTGGGAAATAGCTAGTACTGGCTAATTGCTAATTCTCAAACGCCAGACTTTTGAGCCAAATATTCAAAAGACCAGCAAGTGTTTCTCACCAGCTCAATTTCTACAAGTATAACTGTGACTGTGTTTCTCTCTGGTTCACCATGGAAATAAGAAGTGCTAACTTTGCGGTTAACCTCATTATCATCCAAGTATTTGGGTCTGTAATTTATTTTCATGTATTCTGCACACAGTTTTAAAGAAATAATTTCTGGCATGCTTTATTTCATGTTCCACAGTAAGTAATAAACTACATGTTCTTGTTCTCTGTGTATACATGTATCTTGTGCAATGTAAAATCTTGATGTGTTTAATGGAAGTCTCTGACATTTCTTTCAGTTCATAGTATAGGATATTGAGAATGAGCTCTAAATTAAGATATTCTCACACAAGTCACTGATGTGTCTGATGCCATCAATTAAGTGGAAATTATCTTAATTTGGCAGAATGCTTAGCTCAAGCGTGTTTTGCTGAAACTGTAGTGGAAATAAGACTGTTGTTCTAGGAGCTATTTTCAGTTTATTTTTAATTATTTTGAGGAAATATGGCCCAAAAGAAAATTTAGTTTGGTTTTCAGACTGATGAAATTAAATATACGCTGCTTTTAATCCACATCCTGCCTCCTCTCATTCATTTTATGTAGATCAGACTTGAACTGATATTAGAAAGCTGAGACTCTTTCATCTATGCTTCAGCCCACATAGACATTTCTTTAATCAACAGCTGGACTCAAAGTATTAAAAAACCCTATTAAATATCATACAAAGAAAAAGAGGCATTTATATTTAAAAGCTACACTAAATTAAGAAAGTTTGGTATTATTTGAAAGGAATAACATGACAAGCAACATTCTTCTTTAAGATGACACTTTAAAAACAGTTACATTAACTTAAATTTGCGAACTTCCCTGCTGAATTATTCTACATATTTCTTGTCCATCACTGGGAAAGTATTTTCTTCATGTTTTTGAGTAGCTATTACTTATCTCTTCTTTCTTCCTTAGGATTCTCCCTTTACCTTTCCTTTCCCCCTACTTTTATACAAACTACTCAAGACAAATTCAATATTATTACTTCATACCAAGCTGGGGTTGGGGGTCCAGGGATTTAAACATGCACTCTCTTTTGGAGAAATATGTCACAAATCTTCCCATTGTTGGAGCTGATTCTTATATAGGACAGTTATTTCAGCATATTCCAGATATTTTGGACATAAATTTTTAATGGTTTTCATTAAACTTACTACATAATGCGCTCTGACCCATCACAACAGAAAAGCTGAAACTATGTATAATAAAGTATTTCATTATGCTTTTCTTTTACTTGTTGCATGAATAAATTTGCAAGCTGAAATAACAAGCAGCTCTCCCCTCACTGCCCCAACAAAGATAAACATTTTTAAATACATCCAAAGTAAATGTGGAGTACTGTAATTGGCAGCTATTTTGGGTTTGATCTATCAAATTCATTGACATTTTGCCATTGATTTCCATAAAAAGTCACTTAATCAGTGCTATTGCTGTAATAAAAAGAACGTGTTATTAAGTGGGCTGGCACAAAAGAGGATTTTAACATTATAGCAAACATAAATACACAGTTTCTATTTTGTCTTACATAACCTAATTATTGAATATGTATATTTAAAATGGTGAAACAGGCCAGGGAGCAACTCAAAGCAATGTTCATGTGCAAGAATTCTTTCTAGTTTATAAACAAGGTTTTCTTCTCTAAGTTGTTTAGGTGGATTCACTAACTGTCATTTGTTCTTACTTGTCGAATGGCATCGTTGAAGAAACAATGGAAACATAATTTGGTATTATTATTGCTTCTCTTCCCAAGACTAATTAGCTCTTGAGTAGTTAGTAGGCATTGATTTCATTTGGTAGTGGGAGAAGACTTTTATTCTAATCAGAAGTAGAAATCACTGATCCCTTTAATTCTTTCTGACGCTAAATCACTGCTCATACTCTTTTTCCCTTTCAAGGAAGGGCACAGGTCTTCACAGGTGCCTGCCACTAGCATTCAAAAAATAATCTGAAAAGAAGCATTACAGAGTAAGCTATAAATTGTTTGAATGCATTACCAGCTTTCTAAAGTCACTGAGTTGTTACACAGGAGAGCCAAGATAGGACCATGGTGCCACGGATTTTCATAGGACTTGTCTCATGGCACGATGATAGTTCTAGTGCCAAGTATTGCTGAACTCCAGAGCAGAGGTCATACTCTAGTAAATCTTGTGCTTCAGAAGTCACAACTGAGACTGCAGTCAGACTAGTCTATATCTTCTCAAAAATGTGAGATCCCATACTGGGTGAATCAAAATCATTTGCTTTAGCTTGTATTTTCCAGCTTTGCTTTCTGAAGGGTAAGTAGTAGATGATCTAGAAAAGTACACAATGTTGTACAATAAAAGAGTATTTGTAAACACATCACAGTAGTCTGAAAACTCCTTGAGTCCATACCATTTTCTTCCTCTCAGTGCAAAAGACTTAAAATTAGCCTGTTCATGGCATTGCCTTTGAAATAGCCTCTCTATCCGAATGTGATACTATCACTTCACAAAGAGGCTCTGTAACATTCATTCAAGTGAGTTTCCTTTGATTTTAAAAAGGCAACTTTATTATTTAAAAAAATTGTGATAGAAAATTGTAGACTTCCAGTAGCAATAACACCTTCTGTGCTAACAGATCCCAGAGTTACATGCAAACTTCAGCAGTTCAAATATGCAAGACAACCATCTCTTACAGAGCAGTAGATATTTTAATAAAATACATTAAGCACCTATTAGGCCATTCATCTGGGAGGACTTGTGTTCCTTGTGGCCTCATATTCTTATTCTCTGCCGTCCATCACTGTGGCTACAGGGCAAACAGGATCAGCATGATGATTCAGCAGATGAATCTGCTAAAACTAACAGCATGTTCTCTGATCAGTGAGCTGCCCTGCTGCTGCTGAAGCCGCTGGTCATTAGAGGAGGGGTGGGGTGCTCAAATAAAGGAACTGGAGACTACATCTTGGTCAAGATCTGAATTTCCATCTAAACAGACACAGAGCAAATGCAAACAGAAAAGTTCTCTTGGCTATGACTTTTCATGTCTTCATCTCTTCAGAAAAGTGAAAACGTCTTCTGTGACCAGCAAATTGCATTGCAATACCTGTAATGACTTTCAAAACAAGAGATGGATTCCTATTCCTGGCTTTTCGCTAGTGGGTCCTACTTATTGCCCCTTCCAGACTTTCAAAGATCAGGAAAAAGTGCACAAGAGGGAAGGTGCTAACTGCACACATCAAATATTGTGGTGGGAGCATTCATTGACTAATCCTTGACATTTCTTTTGTGCATCATACTGACATCAACATGGCAATTCATTTTGCTTTTACTGCACCATTATATATAGGAAGAGGAGAATTGCTTGTCAATATTTTAATTTGTACATTTTGGGTTTGTTAATGGCTGAGAAACCTGCTGTGAAATGGCTTGTAACACAAGCAATTGACAGTATTACTTAAATTTACACCTTTCATTTCAAAACTGTCAGATAAAAAAGATTTGCTTGTTTTCTGATAACTACAATAAGTAGGCTTTTTTATGCTAACATATGAAATCCTTCATTCACATCCTAAGAAATATCATCTTTCAGTAACATCTTTCAGGACAATAATGCTGAAAGTCAGCTTTTTCTCTGTCCAGCAATCTTATTGATACTTAGTTTATGATATGCAAAATGATGACTGGTATTGCTAACTCTTTATATGCAGCATGGAGAGTTGACATTTTCAGAAATGACCAGCAAATATGATGCCTTGATTTTTTCTTTAGCTACATTAAAATGGACTTTAAAGCAGTGTTGACTACACCACTGAAATGTTCCATTGTTGCCACCCACAAATATTAGTGCCTTCAGTTTTGCCTTAAGGCTTCTTTTTGTTTCTTCAGAAGAATAAAAATATTTGTGGTTTCTCAAGTGACTTCTAAACTGAAATTTTTCCTGTTTTATGACTGTAAAAAGAATTTCTTTGTCAAGCAGAACCATTCATTTTGTTAAAAAAACATTGTTTCATCAGTAGTTCCTTGTCCTTACTAACAAAAATATATTTTAGTTCCTTTCAGCAATTGTGCTATACTCTGCAAATATTTGTATTTACCTGACCGATATTTACGACCAAAAGCCTCTCCTGAGGTTTCGCCCAGAACTGTCTTCTTTACTTTAAACATTAGATCTTAGTTAATTTCTCCTTCCACAGTACACAGCTGGCACAGCAGAAAGTGATGCTTATTTTTTGCTATAGCCTCTGCAGCTATACACTTACTTGCTTGGGACCCATAGATATAATGAGAGATCTTAGTTACACGTCCTTTGCAGACAGGAGGGATTTGGGAATTGCAATTTACAGAGCAGGCAAGGAGACCGGACACTCTTCCTTCTGTTCAGGCTGTAGCCCTCTGAAACAATAATAATGAGAAGGGAGTAGCAGGCAGGCAGGTTGGTTGCCTTGAATCATAAATTCAGGACTTCCAGTTCCTATTCCTGTGGGCATTCTTTACCCTGCTCAGTGACTATTTAGTGTAAAGTATCTTACAATATGAGTGAATAATTGCAGAGTTTAGAAAGTTGAAGGAAAGGCAAGGATTGTTGATAGATGTAAGAGAGAGAAGTTGGAGGCAGGCAAAAGGTAATGAGACAGGAAGTACATTAGATAAGTACTGGAAGCATGTCTGATGAAATGTGATTCACAAATATTAATAGCTCAGGAGACTAATAAAGTGTTACCTAGTCAAACAAGTACATAATAATCCTCAAAGTTTATGCATCCTTCTTACAGCTCAGGATAGCAAGAAGAAATAAAAATAAATCATTAGAATTTTCCCTTAATCACCAAGATATTGTTGTAATGAATTTGGCAACTCTAGATGTTCTACTGAAAGTGACCCTGCAAGACTTGAATGTCATTTTTCCCAGGAGGAATTATTTAGCTAAAATAGTTGTAATGAATTTTAGTTGCTCTCTTTACTTTTCATTTGAATAACGTATCTATGGAAGATCATGATATTTATGACCACACAAACGCAAACACAAGCTGACTGTGCTAAACAAACTGATGTTTCACCGAAACAAAAAAATGCAACCATGTCGACTCCAGTTTGGCACAATGGGCAGTCAGAGACAAAGTGACTTCACTGTGCTTTGTGACTTCACTGATTCTGGTCAGAACCAGGTCAGCAGGGCGAGCAGACCTTCTGTGACACCTCTCTTGCAGCCAAAGCTAGAGAGACAGAAAATAAGAGAAATAATAGTTAGCAAAATACGGGATAAAAGAATGAAGGTAATCTTATCAACAAGTATTACAAAATAAGCTTGTGAAATCTTGATCTGGCTTATGAAGACGATACAGCTATTGAAT
Source organism: Geococcyx californianus (assembly GCA_013389885.1). Taxonomy (NCBI): domain Eukaryota; kingdom Metazoa; phylum Chordata; class Aves; order Cuculiformes; family Neomorphidae; genus Geococcyx; species Geococcyx californianus. The sequence goes on from VWPV01006707.1 coordinate 8,695, forward strand.
CTAAACTGGGCAGGCAGGTGGGAATTCCATGAACATAGCTCGGTTCGAAAAAGCTTCAGTTGTAACAAAGCCATTGAATGCTTTCCTCAAGTCTTACCTGATTCTTCAAAGCATGAAGTATTTTATGGTCGATTGAGGATAGTAAGCATTTTCCAAAAGCTGGATGGCTGTTATTTGCTTTTGGACAGGTTGGTCTATGACAGAAGAAGCCAAAATTCCAGACTCCTAATGATGAAATTTACATGAGCTTAATCTAGTTCTTTGCATCTTTTGTCTTTATAAATCCTTATCAACAGTGAATCTGGGACTTTAAAGAGCTCTTATTGCTTATGCATGTTAAGTGTACATTCCTAAATGATCTCCCACTCCAGATTGACACAGTGTTTTGATAGTCATGTTTCTTTGATTAGCTGAAGATTTCTTAAGGGGCTATAATAAATATTGTGGGTTTTTTTAAAAAATTCAGTGATAACATTTTTTTTTATCTTGAGTTGAATCAATGGTACAGACGACATAAAGGAATTACCTTTGATCCTGTAATGAGGAAACTGTAGCACTTCATAACATTTTGGATGAGTCTAAACATTCTTGGGTTTTGTGCCACCAGCTAGTTAAGAGTGTATGTGGGGTACAGAGTGAAATGAGTAACATTTCATATCCACTAATGTTCGGCTTCTGAGTGAGATTGTATTGCCTTGACTTTTGTTTTTAAATGTTATTCATAAAATAGGAACTAGTTTCAATTGGAAAATAATCAGTTAAGACAGGTTCTGAGTCTGTATCATCTTGGCTTTGAAAGAATACATTGTGATTTCTTTTTAATACTAATAAAATTTTAGGTTTTAGAGGTTTTGCTCTTTTATTTGGCATGTGATGAGGGAAGAGGGTAAGCAAGAAAATTACCTATAATTGAAAATGATAATGAACATGTCAGTGAGAAAACTGTATTTTGTCTCCTGAAGTATACCTGCTGTTCTTCAGATATTTCTTCCTTTCCTATACAAGAAATTGTGATTGCCTCTGTACTAAAAGAGCACATAGACACCAGTGAGAACAGGGCCCTCTTTTATACAAAAGTTACCTAACCTACACTGTCTACACTGTCTATCTAATGTAAAAGGAAGCACAGATTTCTGCTATACATCAGAACATTCCAATTGCTCTGATGCTGGCAACAGCGCTGATCTCCTCTTGGGTTTTTTTTTATATTATGGAAGGAGACCATTACTGGGATAGATAGCTGACAAAATCAGAAATGTTTAACGCGGGGATCATCAATGGGCTTTGTGTTGACATAGCTGTCACTGAGGTTCAGTCCTTGCACTAGATACCAGGCATACAGAAAAGATGAGACCCTCCTCCAAAGAGTTCACTTGGCAGCCATCACATTATAACACCGGGGTAGGACTTCAGTGGAACACAAAGGAAAGCTCTGCCACAAAACAGAGCTTAGGATTTGATTATAATGAATGCAAAAAGAACTAACTAATATCTCAGAAATAATGCAGACTGGATCTTGACAGTGTCCAAGAATTTTTTGATATCATAGCAAAGTTAATGAAGCCAAAGTGAAGGAGCAGAGTAACAGGGATTAATAGTGTTGTCCACCAAGGAGAAGAAAGGGACACAGAAAACAAAAACGGAAATCCAGTTTGTTGTTATTAATGTCCATTTGAAAGCTGAGTATCCATGAAAAGACCTTGGAAAAATAGGGGACATTGTTTTGCTTTCACTTCAGTGTTCATCTGGAGCAAAGCAATCCAGAGGGCTTGCTTTTAAATTCAAACAAAATTAAAATGTATTTACCAAAGAAAAAACAAAATGATGGCTATAAGTAATGAACTTGTGTCTTCCTCTCAACAGAATAAGGTACAATGTTTAATTTTATGATAGAGCTCCATCAGTGGTTGACTTAATTCACTCAAAATAATTAGCATTAAGTGCTAATTATAAAGACCATATGCATTTAAAAGACCAATGAACTATGCGATATTTTAATACATATATTTATCTCAACTAGGAAATAAGTTTTAAAGCAAATATTTTTTTTAGATTAAGAGTATGTGAGGGGGACTGGTGTTTTTCTTCTATATCAGAAAGTGTCTTACAATCTAGGAGTGCTTTACAACAAAAAGCATCTCAAATTTTCATCCAAGTGTCTCAATCCCTTTCTCACCTCTGCCTCCCTCCTCCCTAATAACACAATATCTTGCCACTTAACTGCAGAGAAATGGTGGAAGAGATAGCCAGCTATTAGCATAGAGAAAATAGATGCCAATGTTACTATTAATTTATGTTATCTAGATAATAAAGCTCTTATTTTTTTCATTTCAAAGATGAGGCCGCAATGGGAGCCTCTATATGTAACAAAGTGCACAGACACACTAGGTTTTGATAATATGTCAGAATATCGATTGACCGTAGCAAGAAGAGAGAGGAAATCTGTCCTGGGATGTGTTCAAGTATTACTGAACAGGAAAAATTATCAGAACTACAATACAAAATTATTAAAGCTTCAGATGACATAACTGGCTGTGCAGAAGTCAGTAATCCTTGATAATTTATATCGTTTCAATGCCTCATACTAAAACTGGTTTACATAATCCTTTAATTAGAACCCTCATTGGCTTTTGTGAGAAAATTTAAATAGCCTAAAGATTTCTGATGAGCATGAGCAGTATAAACATGAAGTGAAGAAAATCCAGGATATTTCAGCTGATGCTGCAAGATGGATAGCCTAGTTCAAACAATGATTTATTAATTACTGAAAATCAATAACTTTTAATAATACCTTTGAAAATTTCCTTTTTAAAAAGTTTGCCTCAAACTTCTTTCTGTTAATATGAGTCCATGTTGATTTTGCATGTAACAACTCAGTATCTGTTGGCCAAATGCCTCCACATTTAGGATGCTGAATACCATTGTGAAGGTCCCCGTTAACTCAAACTGTGTGATAATTCATGTCAACCCAACTTTGTCATGAATAGGATTTGCCCATCAAATCTTCCCTAGCTTTGGTTTGAAAACAAAAGATCCAAGTTTTTGTTTGGGGCAAACAAAAAGAGGTTTCTCCTTGAACAATCCTTTGACCTCATCACTGTCTACAACTGCCTGAAAGGAGGTTGTGACAGGGTGGGTGCTGGGCTCTTCTCACAAGTGACAAGTGATGAGAGGAAATGGTCGCAAGTTGCGCCAGGGGAGGTTTACACTGGACATTAGGAAGAATTTCTTTACTGAAAGAGTCATCAGGGATTGGAACAGGCTGCCCAGGGAGGTGGTGGAGTTGCCATCCCTGGAGGTGTTTAAAAAATGGGTGGATGAGTTTCTTAGGAACATGATTTAGTGGGGAGATGGGCATGGTTGGACTCGATGATCTCAGAGGTCTCTTCCAACCTTCTGATTCTATGATTCGATTCTATGATTCTGTGATTCCATTCTTCCAGCATATCTGTACCACGAACGGAGCATAGAGTCCATAGGATTTGTAAACATCCTTCATGCTTTGATGGTAGGATATGACAAAGAGAAAAGTTAATACTGCTGTTCTAACAGCTCTTGGGTGCATTTAGCCAGTGACTGGCCTCCCAGTGTGTTAGTTACCACATAGAGGGAGTTTCATGGAGAAGTGGCTACATTAAAGTGTCTTTAATTGGATGTTATCCCCATAAATTGGGACAAATGAAGTCTTAGAGGAGGGGAGAGTTTGCTGTACAGGAGCGTTAAGGCAAGCATACTTTGCTACAGGAAGCAGTACTAATGTGGTTGTTCGCCATATGGCCAAAGTGAACATCTTTATTGTTGGGTCTGTGCTGTGGAGGCTGTGATTTTTCTTAATGTCTTGTAAAAGTTGTTTCACCCCTACTGAAATTTGCGGAACACTCACGAACCAACATATTTACATGGACCAGGGAAAGAGAGGGAAAAAAAGAGCAAGGGGAGAATGCCAGAAGTAATCATCAGATACTACTTATTTAAACAAAAATTTTGATGCACTAAATCAATACAGAAAAGGTGAAGGCCAATCTGGCAGGAGTTTAAAGGTGAGAGATTTCTCATCTTTGCAAATAAGAGAAAATGGACCTTCTCTTGACTCAGTGGAGTCGGTTTTCTGTGTGTTTGAAGAGTGTCCTGACAAAGAGTTGGAAATGTAGAGATTTGGCGCAGGGTAGTTCTTGAACTAATTTGACAACTTGTTGGTTTATGTAGGGAGACAGGCACGGTTGGACTCGATGATATCGAGGTCTCTTCCAACCTTATGATTCTATGATTCTATGAACAAGCTCCATATTTTCCATTAGAATTATGCCATTCCTTCTGGTTTAGTCTTGAACTTGTTAGTGATGACTGAAATTACTAAAACAGTTGCTTTAACTGTACTATTATATATGTTATGATGTAGATTTCCATTTCAGATTTGCTGATTGGTAACAATATGATAACTTTACCTAGAAAATGTTTTTGCACATAAAAATAAATAAATATGATTTTTCTTGCATTTTTCTCCATATACATTTATTTCTATAGACAAAAAAGGCCAACTGATTTTTCAGTCTACAAGAGATTTGCTCTTTCACTTCAAAGGGTTTTTTTATAGCCTCATTCATAGAATCATAGATTCACAGAATCATAAGGTTGGAAGGGACCTCTGAGATCATTGAGTCCAACCGTGACTGTATCCAATCAATTTAAAAAAAGTGAGTGGCTTTAAAGCACTCTTATTTTGTATAACACAATTATAACAAAAATCATTAAAACGTTACTTATTTGAATGATGCTTGCAGCGTAGTATAGTGCCCTAATTCACATGTGTAAAACAGCAATGGTAAGCAAATATTTTTTTTCACAATAAATGAAGATGTGTAGGTTGTTTATATTTGAGTCTTTACTGCCCCGAAAGGATTGCTTTTTCTCTGGAGAGAGAATATTAGTCAAGGAGCTATGGTTTGCAGCAATTTGGCTGCCAGTATGTTCCATTGCTAATGATTTCTGTTCTTCCTTACCAGCCTAGCATAGCCAGAACCGCTCACTTATTATTTACAGAGCACAGTTTGGATTGCATCAAAGAGAGCTTCCACTCATCAAGCTGTTTCCTGATATTAATTTAGCTCTTCCTCCCTGCATCTGCAGTGAAAGCAATTTTCTGTAGTGCTTAAAGTAAGTCTGGAAATAAGTCAAAAGACTTTGAGACTTAGTGAAAAATTTCTATTTCATTTTATTTTTTAAAGACAAGGCTTACCTGAACACTTAAGGGCAATGTAAGGGATACTTGGAGATGTCTGATAACAAATAAGTCCCAGAGGGCTGAGTCTGAAGAGCAACTTTGAACACCATTAGGAAGTTCAGTTCCAAGATGGATGCACTGGGAAAAGTGGGCTTTGGGAAGAGGCGGTGTTCTGCCTACCTGTGTTCAAGGCTAAGCAGGTTTAAAAGTTGATATGACTGGAGGGGGATTTCAGTGGTCTCTCAGTCTAGTCCAGCTATTCTGTTTTGACTAGATTTATGCGCTGACCAATAGCTTCTAAGTGACTTTTACCCAGATAATAAGAGGCTGTGACCAAGAGTCATTGGCCCAGTGGATGCTCAAGGTTCTCAAATATTGAAATACAGCCAACTAGAAGCTAGACCTCACACCAATCTTTCTGAACTTCCCAACTTTCTGGGAGGTGATTTCACAGTAGCCTTAGGCTGATCTGAGACTATTCTACCATTGACAAACTCCTCCTTGCTTCACGTGCAAACCTGCCAGCTCTGCATGACCAGACTGCACGGGAAGTTATATCAATTTATTAATTGAGGTGTGAACAGTAAAGAAAAACAAAAAATAAAAAAATACACTGTATCTGCAACCAACCTTTCATATGACAAAAAGCCTGGTTCTTGTAGACCTTGTGGGTGCCTTGTAGACCTTGTGGGTGGCAACAGACTATTAGGTTCTATTTTTAAGATTTCGGCTGTATTAGCCAGAATATGAGCATTTTGCTTTAAGGTTCTTCATATTCTTACATGAAAACTGCATTTATACAATAGTGTTAGACTGATGGGAATCTTAGGGGGAACTTAATGAGTTACTTGAATATTGAGATTAGAAGATGATTGCTGTAACTTCCGTAACTGTGTCTAAGAAGATAACATTTATTATCTGTGATTAAACCTCTGCATTGCTTTTCTTAAATGCTTAGATTTTCTTTCTGTCTCTAAGATTTATAGATTTATAGGTTGATTCCTAACTAATCCTTCTGCAACTCTCCGAGTTGGTCTTACAGCTATCTATTTATTTTTTCTTTCTAAGCAAAAATTTACACTTCAGCTTAACTTCAAAGTGCCTGTAAAATATCAGTGGGTAAAACATGTCCTTGGCAGATTTTGAACAATTATATTATTTGACAAATGGCACAGGATTCTGAAGTAAACAGGATATTTTGAATTTTTTAGCTTACTGATTTCATTATTAGCAATAATTTTATAGAAGCAATGCAAAAGAGATATAATTTCATTGTTATAAACATTATTCTGTGAAAAAGACTAAGTAGAGAAATTTTCATTTCTCAATCAGAACATCTTCTACAGCTTCAAATTATTATGATGAAAAAGCAATCCCTATGAATAATTCTGTTTACTTTTCTTTAAGTTATGCTAAACAGAGTTTTAAAGAAAGGGACGATCTATCTGCTATCAAACAGATGTTGAAATATACTCCTACCGCACCATTTGTGCTCAGCTTTTATTGGGTACAAATAACTCCAAGTTCTTAGTGCAGTGCAAGTAATAAAAGAAAAATTTACCAATATGTGTTGCAAGTTATTCCCCAGTCAATACATCTGTGGATAACTAGAGTAACAGTGTCCACTGCTGGCAAATCAGATAATTGCATTGCACATTAGAGCAATATGTTTCAGTGAGTTAAGTTTTGATTGCAAGATATTTTGTAATTTAGGTTTGTAGGACTGTATTTTAAAATCATGTCACTATGCTGGGAGTATTCATGCAGTTACTGTTAATAATAAACGCTATGATATTTAAACTAATAGCCAGGAATATCAGCACGCTAATGTGAGCACATATTGAAATGCCTCTTTCAGGACTTAATTGTGGTATTCATTATAGTCTAATTGCCACATCTTCAAAATAAAGAAAAAAAATACCAAAGGTCTGAGAACTTTGTCTTTATGTTCTAATTTATATAAGTAAGGCAATCAAGTCCTTAAATGTGGAGGGTTTTTAGGTCAAAGCATTCATTGCTGATTTTTCTCGATTTTACTTAAACATATAAATGAAGTATAGAAGAATAATGTTTCTATTTTGGAAGAAGTAAAATGGAAACATGCAGCTTGATATAGTAATTACCACTGGTAATGCTGAAGCTAGAGCTGAAGTAGACTGATTATCAAAGAGAGGAGGAGAAAACACAGGTGTCTAAAAAGTTACTTTTCTGGCGTTTTTTTTGTAGTAGATTGCATTTGTTTGCATCTGTTGCTTAATCACAGCATGTCAATTAAAATAAAATCTTTCAGTAAAAAAAAAAATACAGATCAAAAATAATATCAAGGAGTAAAAAACTAAGGTACATCCTATGCTAACATAAAATGGGTTGCCATGTCAGATAGTTCTGAATATCTAGATTAACTAAAAAGAAGCAACGGTGTACTTATTTTCAGAGGTTTATGTATGTCATTCAATAGAAATAACGTAAAGGGCACAGAATTTTCTGTTTGTTTGGAAGAAGGGAAACAGTGCATGTGGGTTTTTTAGACAATATTAGTTGTGTCTGAACCACAAAAGAAAGGATATCCTTGTGTGAAAATTTCTCAGAGGAGATCAAGGATGAATGCTGCATTAGCCAGCACTGTTCTATACCTACTTTTTCTCTGTTCAGAGACTTACCTTCTCCTTGTTAGCAGAAAAAAACCACTTATTACCTTGCCTCTAGAACAAGAAAAGAACAGCTTTTTTAGTTTTCAGGGCTTTTATTTTCTTTGCAAATATCTTCAGAATAGTATCAAATGGATTGAAAAACAAAAGTTATTTGAAAATAAATGGTGGAAGAAATGTAAACAGTCAGCTGACTACCAGTAAGTTCTTTTTGTAAATTAATTTCTTGGTTAATTTTAGGTTGAATAGTAGAAAAGGGGACCATTTTTTTCTGAATTATTTGCTGGGAGTGTCCTTGTTTTCTTCTACCACCAAATGATACTGTGTATGTATGTGTGTGTGTATGTATGCATGCAAGCACGCAGACAGTTCCATTCCAATTGTTCCTGTCACTAGTGAAAATAGCTTTATATACCTATAGGATTATTTGATATATTTTGAGGGGATTCATCCTTCTGCTTCTCAAGCTAGCAATTTATACGTCTTGACTCATCCTATCTTTTCCATTCACCATATTGTTGTAATGGATATAATGTGCTTTTTCTCCTGGGTCTCTGTGAGATGACCAAGTCCAACACTTCTCTTGTTCTTAAAGTCCAGAAGTATAAAACATTTTTTTATCACATTTGTTCTGAGGAAAGCAAGAAACCTTTATGTAAAGACTTAAAATTAATTTTAAATTCATTAACTGTCAGTTAGCTTGGACTATATAGGGTCTTTTTTTTTTATATATGTGCATTGCTTGGATGGTATTTAGGGTTTCCTAATAGTTTAAGACAGAAGATATAGGTTTGGTTTCTAAGTTGGGACTTACATGTCATATCATGTGCAAATAAGTTATTCACTTTTAGTGGTATTCAGAAAAGACAAAACCATCTCCTTACCAATCATCCCAAATTCTCATAAATACAAAAATACATGTACATATCTGTAAAAAACTGTTGCAGAATTTTACATCCTATATAATTGTATATCTTGTGTGTATATCAGCATTATATGCTTGTATATCTCGTGTGTTAGTATGCACTGAATTATTTATTCTATTAACAAAAAGCTTAAAGGATTTGATTCCTTTATGAAGTTAACTGTTGAAAAGACTGTATCTAATGAATGAATAAATATTGTGATGTAATGCCAAATTCTATGGAAGGAACAAACCCCTATGTGTATGCTGGTAAACATACCCCAGATCACTGTCTTCCACAGAGCTTGGTATTTTCCCCTTACAATTATTGATGGCTAGTTTTCTGTAGGCCATGTTTTTTTCTAGAACTTGTGCAGCAAAAATCACTGTGTATTTAGTATAATATTTGTGATTATTACAATCAAGAGACTGCAAGTAAGCTCATCGCCACCTCCTTAATTTTTTTCTCTCTTTTAGGAGTAGGAAACCTTCACAGGAGAGTATTGCCAAGCAGCTATAACTGCCAGGTGTATTGAGTTCAGAGAAAGTCCACTGTAGAGACCAAATTTCTCAGGAACGATGTTCCTTTTGGTTCTGGAGAACAAAATTAAGCAGACTCACGTTACAGGGATTTACAGTTACTTGAAAGAATAACAGCAAAGTCTGTTACATGTTGCAGAAGGCAGGCAAAACAGAAAACTCCTGCTGTGGCTAGATAAGCACATGCAACAGATGTTGGTTTAAGCTGTGTGTGTGAGGAATTAATGAAGCAGCTCTCCACTCTGGTCTTAGGTCTCTAAATCTTAAACTGCTCTGTGCATCTGTGTGGACTAGAGAGGAGGGGGAGGAGGGTGGTGTTTTTCTTCAGTGAAAGTCGTTGTTCTGGCTTGTATCACTGTAGCCTTGTCTGAAGCACTCTGGTGTTAGATCTACTATTAGCTTCAGTGGGAGTGTTTCTGTTGCTGGTAATTAAGAATCTCTCTTTAAGGGTACTATATATCTATATCTATATCTATATCTATATCTATATCTATATCTATATCTATATCTATATCTATATCTATATCTATATCTATATCTATATCTATATCTATACCTATGTTGCTGCAGAAGCCCCAATGTATTTAATTATTTTTACGGATTTGTCCCTGAAAGAGATCTTGATTCTTTTCTTGCCGTATTTGTTGTTAACTGTTTTTTAAAAGAGATTAGTCGGAGATAAGGTTTTTGCTTGGGTCAACTATCCTGGAGAGCCTCATATGATCTGTGTGCCACTTAGATTCTCCCATCAATCCAGCTGATTTTTTTTGTTCACCTAGTTTCAAAAGAAGTGGTATCGGAAGTAGAATATAGAGTGAAAACTATGAAGAGCCATGAGAGGTCTTACAGAAGGTGTGCTAATAGTTAGGAGCTGTAATCATGTATCTTATTTTGCTGAAAGATCAATTGTTTAAAATGATGTAAGAATCTCCATTTACTTTTCTTTTTCCTATTGAAGAATGAAGAGTTAGCCAGTGGAATGGAAAGTTAAACTCTCAGTAATCAAAATAGGTATTTTCCTTGACACAGCACTATTCATGAGACTCATTACTACAGTATAACCAATGCTAAATTTAAAGGAAGGAGAAAAGCAAAGTCAAAAAAGAAAAAAATCCAAACAATTTGAGAATTATGCAATTGCTAAAGAATAACAAAATATCTATTGAGTGCTGTCAGATTGGTCATCTACTAGACAATTTTTTCAGTTCCCTAAATGAACATGACTCCATACTAGCATAACAGTACTCCATCCTTAAACTTACAGACATATCCCAGAAAATATGTGAAAGAAATATCATTGTTCAATGTAGAGCAAATATTGCACTAGCCAAGCCATTGGCTCTGAGCTGATATAGTAATTCTTGCTTCTTTAGGTGTTATGGATATTAATGTTTACATTTTCATAGTTCCCTGCATAACCAGCCATTTACTGTAGGACTTCTTTGTATGGTGGATTTATTTATTCTAGCATATACATTAAATATGTAGTAACAGTTCTTCTAACAACTTGGATGCATAAAATCAAGTAAGTCCAAAGTCTGTGAGAAAGCTAGCTGAAATACATGCAGTCCTTTAAACACCATACTGGAAGCTTATTTTTGTCTTATTTGAAGGGATTCATCTGATATATTTAAACAATTGATGCCTTCAGTCAATTTTAGTAGTGCTTTTTGAATGTTGAGACTGAAAGCTGAATGCTTTTGATATAGAACAGTATAAAAGCATAGGCATCTGAAGTCTTTTAAGACTATTAGCATGTTTAATAAACTTTGTTCTTAATGCTCTTCAAAGTCTAATCTACCAGCATGAACTGTTCAGGGTGTTAAGGATTTTAAATTGCAGTGACTCACATTGTCTTCGGAGAAGTTAACAGTAACTTATAAGAAGAATTATGTCCAGATTAACATACAACAACATGTGCAACTCATCTAATTTAAGCTGTTAAAAGCTCATTGGACAACCATATTGGTCTTATTACAAGCGTGGAATGCATTTAATCTATCCAAAATGGAATTTCTTATCTATAATTTAATATGTCCATTCTGGTAGGGTCATGAAAAATATGACCTTTCATGTTTACAAACATTTTTCAAATTTGTTAATTTTAAAAAAATTGAACACTTACCAAACTATAGAGTAAGTCACAGACCATATTTCTTTCATCTTGTTCAAGTCATTAAGCTATATCTCTTGCTCTGTCTCTGTCCTCTAAGAAAATTAAGTCAAGAATTGGAAGTTACTATTGCTTACCAACACCCACCCCGCCACAGATACGGGCATTGTGCACTTTGGGCAAATATCAGTTTGTAGCTATGTGAATAACCCTATTTGTAGAACTGTATCACATTTTCTTATGATATTTTTTTGTGGGAGTGGAGGGGTCTTAGTATGTAAATTGAATTTAGATACTTGAATTACAGTCCACCAAAATTACCAGCAACCTTCATCAAATTTTTGATCCATAGCAAAAAATGTTTGGAATCACAACCTTAGGTGGAAACAGCATTCTGTCAATCAGTCTACTGCTTTATCAAAAGCACCAGAATGTTGATTAAATGATTCCATCAGAATTTGCAAACAAATATTTTTTCAGTCCTAAGACATCTCTTCTTGGGATGATATTAAATTTTCCCAGTGGCCCAGATGTACTTTTATGCATACTTAGAAATTGTTGTGCATAAATTAGTAATCCCTAGAGTAGCCTTTCCACTTTGAATGGAAGTTTAAGGAGTATGGTCTTAATCTTGTTTTGCGACTATAGCACCCACCATCTTAAAAAACATAAACCCCTCCAAAACCAAACAAACCAACTAACTCAAACTCCCCTTTTCAGTGACATGAAATTATCTACAATGAATAACTTCCAGATTCACAATACTAAACTAATGATTTCTAGAATATAAGATAGGTTGACTTTACAGCATCATATTATAGAGTTTGTAACTGAACAAGTAAGCTCTGTGTGCCTACTGTTGGCAAGGAAGTGCAATAATAACTTTCCTAGAGCTCATGGAACTAAAACATGTTTAGTAGCAATGTAATAATCTGGCATTTTACAATGCCAGAAAATATATGCTTGTAAGGAATGTGAGGTACTTTCCTAGAGTTTAATTTAATTTAGTTTAGTTTTGATATAAGGAATGGTTTCAGAATAACAGGGAGGAGAAAATGTGGATGAAGTGTGTGTATGTGGGAACACACCTGTAGAAAGACATTTTTCATAGAATCATAGAATTCTTTGCTTGGAAAAGACCTTTGAGATCAACGAGTCTAACCATGCATATCGCCTACTAAAGCACATCCCTGAGCACCTTGTCTACCTATCTTTTAAATACCTCCAGGGACAGTGATTCCACAACTTCCCTGGGCACCTGTTCCAGTGTCTAATAACTCTTTTGATGAAGGATTTTTTTCCTGATACCTAATCTGAACTTCCCTTGGCACAGCTTGAGGCCATTTCCTCTTGTCCTATCACTAGTCACGTGAGAGAAGACACCAACAACCACCTCACTACAACCTCCTTTGAGGAAGCTGCAGATAGTAATAAGGTCTCCCCTCATCCTCCTAATCTCTAGACTAAACAACCCCAGTTCTCTCAGCTGCCTCTCATAAGACTTGTTCTCCAGCCTGTTCACCAGCTTCACCATTTTTGTTTATATTGAAATGGTTTATGAAAGGAAGAACTTTGTCAAGTCTTCATGTCTGCACTGACAAAAAGTTACTGTAGCTTGCAACTCTATCCAAACTAATGCAAAACACACAAGTGAAAAAAATAAAAAAAAAAAAAAAAAAGAAAAGAACATAGCCCTTAAACCATAAGGATGACATTTTTGATTCTGTAAATTTTGTAGCCTATGGATGTAGATTATGGTAGAATATAAAGCATAAAATCTCATTTTTCCAAATGGAAGCCCTTATGAAAGCATTTTATGAATCACTAGTACATGTATATACACAAATATTAATAGTATATATTTTAATATTGAACTTAAATACTGAAAATAGCACATTGTAATTTAAATTTTAAATTAGGTGAAATGGAATATGGTGTGTCCAAAGTAATTCAGAAAAAAAAAGGAATAATCGTGTTTCGTACTTTAATATATAATACAGCAAGTATTTTATGCACATTTTATCTCTGGTGAATGCCTTCCTCTAAAATTTATTCAAGCAAGTAATTTTCCAAATGTTCTGAAATGTGTTTGTTTAGAAAACTCCTGAAATCCAAGATAAATTAGTAGTTAGAAATTAACAGATGGGAAAACAGAAAGTATTGAAAATCCCCTCGCCCCCTCTTTTGCTTTTAATCTTTTTTTTTCATATCCAGAATTTTGTTAATCAGAAATAAAATTCTATTTTAATGTAGCAAATGTTATAACTAAGATATTTCCATTTGTTCTAAATGCATAATCTTATGCAGTTGCTAGTCTTTAAGGTAACTGATGTTTTCATACGTCTACAATCCATCTGCTAGCAAAACCTTCACTTTGACTAGAACTGCATACATTTTATCACAGGTTAAGACAGCAGATGGCTCTCTTGAGTTTTCATTGCAAAACCTCAAGCTGTAAACAACTGCTCTGTGTTTCTGAAATGCAAGTAGAAATCTATTGTTTTTGATCTCTGGAGTAAGAAACACATTTTCTCTTGTCTACAGGCATGCTGCCCATTTTCACTTTGGTTCTTTTCTTTCTTTGCCATCACCTCGAGCATCATATTGTTGAGAAATGTCACTGTGTTTTGGCAAAGGCCCAGTGTTTGAAGGAAACTGTGGAAAAGGAACAATAGTAGTAGATAGTATATAGCAAATAGCATCATTGGATAATATAAAGAGGTCCTTTCTGCAAATGTGAAACCTACATCTTTTTGGAGAGAGTTTTTCATGCAAAATGTAGGTTTGTATGTATCCCACTCCTAAATTCTTCTGAAAATTAAAAATAGTGGAGGCTTGGCCTTTATTTCACTCTACTCCTTCTCATTCATTCCTTTGTTTGGAGTCAGGAGCTAAGTCGAGCAAGAGATTTCAGGCTTTGTCCTGTCACCTCCGCCTCCGGCGGCAGAGGATGCCCCAGGGCCACACGCATCCAGTCTCTGCTCGGCTGTCCATGGTGCTGAAGGCAGAGACCGCCCAGGGCACGGTAGGGGACCGGGGGTAGCACACTGGAATGGCATTTGGAGAATCGCTTCTGTCCTAAGAAAGACAGGCAAAATCATGTCTTGTCCTCTGCTGGGAAGTATGGAAATGGGAAGCAGTATGCAAAACTACTACAGTGAAATTTAAATTTAAACCCAAACCAAAACAAAACCCTACAACCAAACAAAAACCAAAATAACCCACCACAAGCCCTCTCTGTCTAATTGCATTAGTTAAGGTAATTGTAACCGTTGTAAGAAAATTGCTGCTCTCTAAAAATTGCCAAACAGAAAATCCAATGCAAGTGTTTTAGCTGAATCTCTTTAGAGACATTTTTAAATAGAATTAAAATGTATTATCCAGATCCGATTGTATATATTCTGCTCCTAGTTTGTCTAGTATTAATATAAAATCCCTATATGAGGGAGTTCCCCCCATACACTTTTACCCTCTGTATGAAAATAGCCATTTGTAGATCAAAGGATTTAGAGAAATAATGGTCAATATGGGAGATGCTGAAGCCTTTGCTGAAGCGAGACCCTACTCTCACCTATGAGGTTCTGTATTGCAAAGCAGTGAGTTATTCTGGATGGATATTTACACTTCAAAGCCTGTTTTTATTAGAATTAACCCCAAGCCAATGTAAAATTCAGTTATTTATTACATGGTATTTCCCTGTGTGAGCATCTGCCCTTCCTTACAGGATAACTCTGCAATTTTTAATTTTTTTTTTGTGTGTGTAGCTACTGAATTCCTTTTTCTACTTTCTTCTAGTCACAACTTCAGAAAGTTTTACCAGTAGGCTGGCAGAAAGTAAATCCAAAGAACATTTAGCCCTTGTTTGAAAGAGGTGAAGACCCAACACAAAAACATGAAAGGAAAGAAATGAGATGTTGTATTTTACATGGTATTTATTATCTGCAGCATATTGTGAACTCCTCGGGACACAAACTTATTAGGCATTCTGTGTCTAGCGAGCTGAGTAGGTGCTTGCTTGAGCTATCCAAGACATAGAATATGAAAAAAAACCCCAAAGAATTATTTTTGTGTGGTTATGGTGATCAGTATTGTGGCTTTTTATGGATGCCCTATGGAATTCCTTCTGTATTTCTGAAAACTCAAAAATCAGTTTGTGTTCCGAGTTAAAAGTCCGTTGGTCCTATAATATTTTCTCCCAAACAATGGGTGTTGGTGTGGGTGTAAGGTCCCCGCAGCCTCGTGGGTGCGTTTCTTTCTCACTGCTCTAAATCCTTCACACTTAGAACAAACTCCTCTTCTGTCGGACAACACCTCCGACCCGTCCGTTCTCAGGGTGCGGGCTAAGAGGGGCAGACGGGTGCCCCTGCCGACCCGCCCACCTTCCTTTGCTCCCCGCAGCTTCCCCGCCCGGCTTGGGGTAGGGGACAGGTGTCGGTGTCACCGCTGGGTGCGGTGGGGAGCCGGTGTGAATGTGGGTGCCTCGCTGTGCCAGGGCGGGCAGTCGAGGGTGGGGAGAGCCATGCGCCCCTCCAGCAGCGCCCCCCGCCCTCCTCCCCCGCGGGGAGGGAGACCCCGCACGAAGCCATCCGGAAAGCTAAGAGGGAGCAGGGGCAGCTGGCGGTGGATCGGCTGCTTCCACTAGAAAACCGCATCACAGAATCATAGAATCTCTTGATTCGAAAAGACCTTTGAGATCATCGAGTCCAATCGTACCTGTCCACTACTAAAGCACATCCCTGAGATCCTCATCTACCCGTCTTTTGAACACCTCCAGGGATGGGCACTCAACCACCTCCCTGGGCAGCCTGCATCAGCAACACCCCTTCCCTCCGCCCCTCTTCCCCTTTGCTTTATTCGCCTGCCTTTCTCTGTCCCTCCCCTGCACCCTCGCCGCACCCCTCGGCTTGGGGAGGACAAAAAAAAAAAGCTCCAGCGGTGCGTGCCTCTGTGTGTGTGTGCGTGAGTGTGTGTGTGTGTGTGTGTGTGCATGCGTGCGTGTGTAGGGGAGGCTGGAGCGGGGTGGGACTGAAGAGCGGTGATTACAGCTCTCCCCGGAGAAGAAGATTGCTCTTCTCCAGATGCTGATTTCTGAAGCACTTGGCAATCATCAGGCAAGGAGCCTGGAAGAGCCGGCGGTAGCCACCCCGGCCGCGGCGATGGCAGCGGCGGGCGAGCGGGCGATGACAGCGGCGCGGGGCTGAGGGCGACGCTGCCGGCTCGACCCGACCCCGGTCCCGCTCGCTGCGCTCCGCTCCAGCCCGCCTCAGCGGTGCCCGGCGGAAAGGGGCAGCGGGGCATCCATGCGGTGACCCCGCGGCGGTGGCATCTCCCGCGGTCAGGAGGGACGGGGTTGCCCCGCTCCGGCCGCGCCTCGGGGCAGGAGGAGGCTGCCGCTCACCCGCGCCACCGGGGATGGGTCCCCGCCGGGGCTGAGCGCCCCAGCGCCCACCTCTGCGCTGCCCCCGGGCGAAGCGGCCAGCAGCCATGGCAGCGGCCATCGCCAGCGGCTTGATCCGCCAGAAGCGACAGGCGAGGGAGCAGCACTGGGACCGGCCCTCCGCCAGCAGGAGGCGGAACAGCCCCAGCAAGAACCGCGGGCTGTGCAACGGCAACCTGGTGGACATCTTCTCCAAGGTCCGCATCTTCGGGCTCAAGAAGCGACGGTTGCGGCGCCAAGGTGCGTCCCCTGTGGTCCAGGCGCGCCCGCGGGGGTCCCGGAGGGGGGTGGGAGGGTGGGGGGGCGGGCGGGATGGAGGCAACCTGTGGCGAGAAACTTCCCGGGCCGGGAGGCGTCAACAGCCGCTCCTGCCAGCGGGAGGCTCCCGGCTCCTTCAGGTGTCGGGCACAGCAGGTGGGCTCCGGAGCAGGAAGCCCCTCAGGGGACGTGGCGGGTGGGGCGTGAGCCCTGCACGTCATCCTGAGCGTCCTCGTCTCGCCCGTGCTTTTCTTCAAAGGTCAATGAGCACACAGCACAGAATGCGTTTGGAGTGTCCGGTGTCTGGGAACCATTCTTCACCAGCCCCTTCCTTGAGGTGCCTACTTGACTTCGATAGGCATAGCCCAAATGTAGTGAAAAGGTCCCACTCCCTGGTGACTGCCTAGTCACCAAAATGAGGGATACGGCATAGCCAGCAGCTGTGCAAGTGCTGCTCTGCATCCCAGCTCATGGCAGGG
The DNA here is from genome assembly GCA_013389885.1 of Geococcyx californianus. NCBI lineage: Eukaryota > Metazoa > Chordata > Aves > Cuculiformes > Neomorphidae > Geococcyx > Geococcyx californianus. The sequence continues at coordinate 26,295 of VWPV01006707.1, forward strand.
GGGTTGAAAGTGGATGATCTTTAAGGTCCCTTCCAACCCACACCATTCTAGGATTGTATGATCCCTTTGGGTGCCTGGGTGTAGGTCTGCCTGCCCACTGCCCATCCTGGGTCAGGACTGCTTCATACTGACCAGCAAGTTTTGCAGGCAACTCTTTGGATTAGATGGCCAATAGTCAACTGAGACCAAGACGACTAAAATTAGTGCCATGGTGACAGCATTTTGTCAGTGCTTTGTAATAGAACCCTTGAAATAAAAGGGGTTAAATGATATTGCAATGACTTCTCCATTATTTTAAATTTTGTGATGTTCAACTCCGTATTCAGCAGTGTTCAGAAATGGCGGTGACTTGTGCTCATCCTCAAGAAACAAGTAGTTTAGAACAGAATGATTTTATTAGGAAAAGTGAAAATGTTCAGTATCACTCTAAATGTGGTGAATACTCACCCATCAACGGTAAAATATAATACAAGCCACCCTCTATTATATTAGAGAATGCCACCATGTGTTGTAGTTTGGTACGTATACTACAGCTCCCCTTTAGATTGGGTCAGAAGATAATTTTAAGAACCATAACCAGTGATTCCTTCCTGCTTTTTTTCTGTTTCATATTTGAAATAGCATAAATTATCAAAATCCATACAATTTTTATTTTTACATGGCTTTACTACTCTAAGGATTATTTCTTGTAACTCCTAATGCAAGCTAAATCGCACCATTTTTAGATAGTACACTAATACAGGGAAGATGAGTGAGAACATGTCAGTGGCAAAGTCTGTGGTGGCTTATTTTCAGCCAGTCTGCACGTGTGCTTAAAAAGAAGACTAGAGAACTTGGTTTAAGATGGTGAATTTATACACGTGTTTCTTGTTCATGAAAACAAGTTTAGGAGGATTTTCTATCTGAGCAGTTGTTCTCAACCACCTGTGAAGTCGTATTTCGGGGAAAAATGTGTATTTGCCTATATTATGGTTTGAGGAGGAGATGAATGTCTCACAGCACTGAGATGTCAAGCATTTTCTTAGGTAGGAAGGGGTTTTAAAGAGACTTCTGAACTTACACTTTTTCATTCATTCATTTTTCATAAGGCATTTTGTGACATTTTGGAAAAGAGAACTGGATTAGAATATAACTCAACTGTTAACCCATACCACTGGTACAGATAATGTCAGTAAGAATAATCAGAACAAGGGCTAGTCGCTAGTAAAGTGAGCAGCAGCAGACCGCTGAGTTTATATTCTCTAAAAAACCTTCAAGTGGGAGACAAGATGATATTTATCCACTGATTTATATTAATGTCTCAGGATTTCTGCTAACCTGTAAGGTTTCCTGCTGAAAAAAATACTATCATACCTTCTACAGTGTATGTTCATGATGTGTAAAGTGATACACAGAGTACCTGTGGATTCAAAGTTGCACTGTACGTAGGAGGGAAACTGAAGAAACAATCAAGCAGAAGTCATTACTTAAACATTTTATGCGGAATCATTTAGAATGAATAATCATTTGGAAGAAACACTTTCTAAAAGGCTCATGATTTCTTTAAAAGTACCTTATTACAAAATTAACATTTATGAAAGTCTCTAATTTTAGTTTTCCTAAACTGAGTTAAATGACCACTGAATTCTTCACTGAAATCATACTGTCAAACCCATTAAAATAAGTCTTTGCAAAGCAAAGCAAGATGCATTTCAAAAAACCTGTTGTTAGAAAGGTGCCATGGGATTTTAGCAAATAAACCTTATGTAAATTATATACAAAGTGTCATAAGAGCATTTTGAAAAATGAGCTAATCGAGATCTGACAAACCATCCGTAGCATTCTCATAAAATTCAATGGAAGAATAGAAGTATTTATAAAATATTTGTTATGTAGAGCACTAAAAGCTAGACTGTACTTCTCATGGAATAAAACAGGGTTTTGCTTTGTACTTGCATATGAAAAATAAGTGTCTTCCCATCTTTGAAACAGTCAGGCAGCAAAAACTAGTGATGCTATTTTTAAAATTCAAAATACATATTTACTCTTGTATATACATGTGTAAATAAATAGGTACACACAATCTATGCACATTTACCAACATGTTAGCAAACTTTAAAGTATTGTTTATTTTTAAACTCTTCTTAAAAATTACCTGAAATACCTGTTAGTACTGCTCTTGTGCAGTGTGATTTATTTGTGAACAAACCATAGAATCGTAGAATGGTCTGGGTTGGAAAAGGACCTTAAAGATCATCCAGTTCCAACCCCTCTGCCATGGGCAGGGACATCTTCGACTAGATCAGGTTGCTCAAAGCCCCATCAACCTATCAAGTTATTATGAATACATAACGTGCTAAAATCACATGTATTCCTAACTGAACATAATTTTTTTCTGCCATTGTGACTAATTCTCTGTTTGTAGTCTTTCCTTTAGGGGCATACTAAAATATTAACAGAAGTGTGTTTTGGGAGACTAACATTTGGGAAGTGTAGCATTAAAGTTACATCCAGGAGCTCACTCAGAGTGAAGGGTAGTATTTGTATTTGTTTATATATTGAGTCCAATGACTGAAGCATCAGTAGTTTTAAACAGCTTTTCTGAAAATTTGATCGATGAAGTAAACTGGCGAAGTGATTTCTGTGGGAGACTTGTCTGATCATCAATGAAACCATTTTCATTTACTGCAGACCTTTCTTTCATATTGTTTGGTATTATGATATTTCAAATTTGTTTCATCTTTATTTTATTTCACCTGTCATCTGATGAAGAAGTCATTGTCATTAATTTCTGGATAGCCATCAAGCCAAGATCTTGCCTGACACTGATGCCAGACATCAATCAATTATGAATCATCCTCTCCTGGATTAGAGGTTGTTCATTGATAATGGTTTAATTTATGTTAATATAATCACAAATGGGAGAACTGACAGACAAGATTTTGAGTCTTCATGTTAAATAACCTTATATAACCTAGGGCTACCTAATAAAAAGAAGAGAATAAATGTCAGTTCTTCACCTATGCAACTACAGCGCACAGAGATTAAAAACTTTCTTTTGTCACTCGTGCAAATTCAGACTTCTTAGGCTGCATTTTCATCTACATATCTAGCTATTTTGCTAATCTGAAAAATCGTCATTTGGTTAATTAGGTCCCTTGGGAGTTTTCTGCTGGAAAATACTCAACATTTAAATGTATTAAAAACTGAGTGTGGTGTTTACTGTTTCTGTGCACTAATACCACATTAAGATTTCTAAATTTATACATAGAATGTATGAATTTTGGAATGAGTTGGGCTCTGATTTTGTACATTAATATTAATGAGAAAGAGAGACCCAGGGAACATGTTCAGAAAATGCACTGATTAGATTTTAGTGCATCTACAAAGGTAGTTTAATTCTCCAAAGAAAGAATTTTTGGAAAATTGTTCAGTATATCAGCTAATGTTTTGTGACAGATGTGGGAGTGGCCCATAATCTCAGATGTAAGGTAATTCCCCACATATGTATTAAAATAATTTTTCAATGTGTGGTTTGCTGGACTCAGTGTCAAGTTTTCTTTCCCATGCATTCAGTATTTCCCATAGATCCTGTGTTTGTTAAGGGAGGCTTTAAAAAGAAAGGTAATAATGGTCGGAATGGAATTCTCATATTCTGAACTGGTCTTGTTGTCTCTAAGAGTGATGAATGAGATGGTTTTGAGAGGAAATGGGGAAAAATAACTTTAAAGCGGTAATATAATTTTAGGGACTATTGATTCTTAAACATAGGCGATAGAATAGTGGTCATTTAATGTACACATAGTGCTATATCAATCTTATTTCAGAACGTCTCCTGTTTCAATGAGTAGAAAATCTATACCCATTGTATATTTTAAGATATTGTGCTAACAGTAGAAACTGGATAACTTCAGAGAGTATTTAAACTTATTTTTTCTAAATATTCTAAGTTTGATAATAGTTTCAAGTTAAGCTTGCAAACAAGCAAAATTTGCTGTTAAAGACTTTTGGTTTAGATTCTAAGCATAATTTAGAAATTTGGAAACTGTGAGACTGTGTACAGTAAACAGTGCTGTGAACAGTAGAGGTCTGTTTTGCCCATCATGTGTAAGCTTTTTTCTCCTTTGAGCAAGTATTAGAGTTAGCAAGAGAAAAGAAAATGTACTGCAATGGGTTGTACTCCTACTGTGCCATCAGCTTTTTCTTGAAACCCTTTTATACCGGTGCTTTATTGTTCTCAAGTGTTACCAGTGCTAATTCAGATCTTATGCTCTGCCTTACGCTGAGTGGTATGAAAATAGAAAAAATACATGATACGACATTCCATGGTAAAAGACAATGAGAAAATTAGTAAGGCTCTGATTTTCTCTATTGTGATCTGTTTTCTCTATTGTGAGCTGTTATTGCATTGTAGGCCATAACATTTATGTACATTAGGGGTTTATTTTTTCATTTCAATTATATAAATCAGATAAATTGACGAGATCAAGTTTAGATCTTTCTATGTGTTTTCCTATGGGACTGAAAATGAGGGAATGTACGCTTTCCTGGAGCCAAGAAAGAAATTACCTGCTTTTGGTGCCAGCATTTAGCATATGTAATTGAATCAAGTTTAGAAACAGGCAAGAGTCGAGTTCAGGACTTTTAAGTTCTGATTCTGTGTAACTACTAGAGGTGATTTCAGCATGTCCTTAAATAGAGGACATTGCTTACATTTACATTTATGTAAATAAATGAATAGATAGCCGAAGCAGATGGAGAATTTTGGTATTTCAAAGGAAAGCTAGCAAAAGATTGAAATAAGTAAATAGTAAAAGGTTGATATAAAATTTAAATAGATGGACTATATTAAAAAAAAAAGTTCAGAAACACGATATCTGTTGTTCAGTAAGGTTTTCATGAGAAAGTTGCCTGAAACAGGAATGGAAGTATCTCCTTTTCTCTCTAATTTAGGATGTAACTAAGTTTAAACAAATTAAATAATTAATTGAACCTGTGCTCTTGACCCTAATCTCTTGCCCAGGTGTAGAACTTTCGAAAGGCATTGGGGTTACTATGCTGTAAAACTGCTGTAAATTGAATAAAGATTGGCCTGCTGATTGGCATACTCAGGATAGATAAATGATGGAACTCAGCATTTGTTTAAAATCAAGCATTTAAGTTCATGTAAGAATAATTCAGTATTATGAAACAAGCACATAGTCTTTTTCTCTCTGTAGAACTTAAATTTCAAAAAAAAGGTAAGAAGAAAAAGTCCTTCTTAGTTAGCTATCATTTCCATTGCAAAGCCTGCCCTTTTGGCTTTATTTTGCAAACTCCAAGATATATCCAATACACTAAATGTAGTGCTGCTGTCCTGCTTTTGTACCATGAAGTCTGGCTCCAGAATCATCTAGTTTTGGTTGCTAGACTAATTCCAGTGTTTTTTGGAAAAATACAAATGTGCAAAAAGAAAGTGATGATTTTTTTAATTAATCTCAATTTTCCAGTGGTTCATTGTATAGGTAAATCTGAGTGGAATTTCATGTTCCAGTGAAAAAGGACTTTTCAAGCCTCAGGGCATTTTTGCTACTGAATTTCAAAGTCACTGTGCAAATAAAAGATATGTCAGACTTAAGAAAAGGTCAGCAGGTTTCTTTACAGTGAAGATTCATGTGAACCTAGAGAAGGGAGCTGGTACCCGGGCCTCCCTTAATGCAGTGATACATTATAGGTATTTCTGTCTTGGTTTTGATGAGAATTTGCACTCCCTCAGTGTTATAGTCTTCTTTGGTTACCAAATAAATCTAGAGAAATGGGGACTTTTTACTAAAATTACTATGCTTTTATTGTAGTATTTTCTGTAGCGTGAGAGAAATATGTCTGTGAAAGGCGACTGTTTATATCAGATTTCTGTGATCATAAGTACTAAATTTATGGTTTGTTTATACCTTCTTACATGAAAACATATCTATAATGCCCAGATTATGTTAGTGATCTTCTATGAAAAGTATATTTTAATGAAATAATGAGTACTTCACCAACAAGAAGTCTACTTCAGTGATACTTATATTTTCTTTCAAAATCTCTGACAGAGTTTTTCATACAAAAGCAGACAAATTTTGTGATTAGAACAATGTGAGTGAAGTTTATTGGTAATTAATAAAGAACAATTTGCTTGCTACAGTGCAAATAAAAAATATTGATAATTTTATTTATTTTTGTTTTAATCCATGATTCTTTCATCTTCATTCTGGTTTTAAGAATAGTGTTATAAAAAATTGGTATGTTTATAAATGTGATGAAGTAAAGTTTTTCACCAGTCACTCTCCCTTATAACCTAAACCTTATAGTTCACGGATTTTAGTTCATGACCGTTCCAAAATCTTGCAACATTTTCTGAGTATTTAGTTGTTCACACACTTAGCGCTTTATGCAGTGTGAATATCCCAGCTTAAACAGATGCGAGTCTCATTTGCATCTATTTCATTTATAACCAAGACTTGAATTCTCCTACCTTAATTAGTACTTTGTATTTCTTAATGTAAAATTCTGATGAGTTGAAAAATTTACCACTGTAATCTGTATACCAGTGAGTATGAAGTAAATGAACTCTTAAACTTCTAAACAATGTTTTCTTCTTTCTAAAAATGTTTTCTTCTTTCACTTTTATTGCTGTGTAATCAGAACAGTTTCTTCTTTGTAATAGGAACAAATACGCATGAAATGTGACATGTTTTGTTCCAACAGCACTTTAAACTGTGTTATTCGAGCCAAGATAAATAATATTCCACCAACTACAAAATCTCTTTCTACAACACTAGAAAGAGACTTGCATGGCAGGATGATTTTGCTGTAGCCATTTGGATTTTAGCAGGGCTCCCTTTGGGTTTACTGCAAGTCTGGTCTTATCAGAACTCTGGTCATGCTTGTACGTGGAGGTACACTTTTGGCACTGAAGTTCTGAAGGTTACCCATGCTTGCCCTCAAGCAAGTAGAGGTATAATTACATGATGAAGACCTAAGTCTTCCCATTTTCTTGCGTAGAGACATACAAAGAATTAATAATGGATTCCTTCTGCTGTTAGTTCTTTTTCATTATCTTATCAATTATCTTGAGTCATGACAGTGCCAAGAAGTAGGACTAATTATAAAATAACACAGGATACTTAAATTTTTTTTTAATAGGAAACTATTCCTGGGGTTGAAAAGTTGAGAGAGATTGATCCCTGCTGATGCAAGTAGTCTAAAAAGAATGCAAGCCTTTGTTGTTTATATCAAATATTATTGAATGTAATTTGTGTATATTTTAAGGATTCGAAAATTATTTATACCTTTTTAATAAATATTGAAAATGGAAGACTGTAGTCTTAAGTTCCTTACTAGCTTTGGCTTGCTTAAATCATAGGATCATTGAATCGTTAACGTTGGAAAAGACCTCTAAGATCATCCCGTCCAACTATCAGTTAAAACAACAGTCCGGATTCTGAGAACCACTTTTTTACTTACATCCCACCTGAAAGATGGTTTTGTTCAGAGATTAGCTTATGGCTGAACTCTTCCAGGCATCGGATTGATGAATCCTATTTCATTATTGCTTTTAGTTATATTTTAGTTTTCTGTTAAAGTAGAATTATCTGTCATTCTAGTTACTGTGTTCATAGACTTTTGTAGAGCAAATGAGAGACTTGCTTCTACAGAGCCTGAATAATGATTTTTTGTAGCAATATTTAAGGAAAAAGCGACAAATTTTTTTGGATTCCAACTCTAAAGGTCAAATGTCTCCAAATTTGCAATATTTTTACAAGTAAAAAATCTAGCATTTTAGTCCTTTCATAGATGTAAATGTATTTATTATATTCTGTTGTCTAAGTAGCTTGTATGTGATAAATAACAGAAAAGTTGTGATGTTACCACCCTAAAACCAGATCTTTTGATGTAATACACATGGTTCTTTGTAAAACTGATCTTTAATGCTCTGTATAAAAAGAAGTATTCTGTTAGAACTGTGTAAAATGAGAAAAAAACTATTATGCATGTAAATAAATCAAAATTAGCAGATGACTTAGATTTCTATAAATCATGGCATTTAAAAAACCATGAATGACACTAGTAAGCAGCCATATTTCTTTGGAAACAGTATCACTGCAGAGATAAGATAATTGACGCCAAACCAAAGAAAGAAAGAAAGAAAAATTAAGTTGTTCTATTAATCATAGTTTCTAGCTCTTTACTTACAGACAGGTATATCAGCATTCTCAGGGATTTTTGCATCTCAAAAGAGTTTCTGTGATAACAATAGAGAAACAAAAATTCATCAGGTTTTCCATAGAGTTAAAATCTACTAAAATCAGTGTAGTTTAAGTCTGAATAATCTAGTTGTAGTTAAACTAAGGTACAAACAGTCAGTTGTATCTCATTGTGATAAAAAAGTGGCTGGATCAAGCCAATAACCATCTCAGGGCCGTTTATCATATTTAGTACAAATCAATGTCATTACCCTGATTACCAGGGTTTTATGTTGCAAATGTAATGGTTGAAATGAATTGGTGGCATAAACAAATATTTCTGTTGAATACTGGGGTAGTTTTCTAGGTCACTGGATGTCAATGGGCAGGTCCTATTGAAAGTTTATCCATGGATAAACAGGCAAAAATTCAGGATCTGACTTTTGGAGTGTGTCCAGAGGAGAGCAATGAGGATGGTGAGGGGGCTGGAGCTCAAGCCCTATGAGGAGCGACTGAGGGAGCTGGGGTTGTTCAGCCTGGAGCAGAGGAGGCTCAGGGAAGACCTTCTTGCTCTCTGCAACTACATAAAGGGAGGCTGTAGTCAGGCAAGGGTTGGTCTCTTCTCTCAGGTGACCGGTGACAGAAAAGAGGACATGGTCTCAAGCTTCAGCAGGGGAGGTTTAGGCTTGACATTAGGAAGAAGTTCTTTACTGAGAGGGTGATTGGCCATTGGAATGCTCTGCCTGGGGAGGTGGTAGAGTCACCATCCCTGGAGGTGTTTAAGGAGAGATTGGATGAGGCACTTAGTGCCATGGTTTAGATGATGAGTAGGTGTAGGTCTTGGGTCGTAGGTTGGACTCAATGATGTCAAAGGTCTTTTCCAGCCTTGTGATACTGTGATACTGTGACTTACTAAAACTCCCCACTTGCAGAACCTCAGTAATAGCAGCTAAAACTCCTGTGGTTTATGTAGCCTGAGTGGCACAAATATGAGGAATCTTGTCTTAAAAGTTTATGCTTAGAGTTTCTTAACTGTAATTTTGTCAGCTTGTTACCAGGTTCGCACAGTATTGATATTTTAGTTTTCACAGTTGTCATTTGTTTTAAATATAGGGAGAGATGTAAAGAAGATGAACCTGTTTCCTACTCTTTACTAATGAGCGTTTAGGTTTAAACAGTAGAAGTTATAAGTAAAGTGTGGAATGCATTGCTCGCAAATTCCTGATTGCAAAAGTGTTAACTGCAAATTTTTGCTAAACTTTTAGAAAATTCAATCATATTAAGATGTGGAAAGAGTAAGTTTGAACGCACCTGAGCAACCTTACTAGAGATGTAAGTACTTCTAGATTAAATGGATTTGTAAATACAATGTAGTTTTTAACATTTTAATTATTTCTTTCCTGATATCCACCTAGGATATAATTGAGGTTGTTTGGAGCAGTATCTTTGAATTTAGGTTTCTTACTTATGTAAGCACTGTGGTTAACTTCAGTTTCTAATTACAGTAGGGAAACCAGACACATTTGGAGCCTGAAGCAGCAAAAAGGTTTGCTTCTAAGGTATTTTATTTCTCTTAACCATATCAAGGATGACACAGACTACTACAGACAAGACCTGACACAGAAACAGTCTTTAACTACTTGATATTTATTTTTATTTTATTTACATGAGGTGCAGCTAGTTTTTGGTTGTTTAGTAGCTTCTATGTATAATAGGTTTAGTTCCAGGTGATTTCCAGTTAAATGTGTGCTATCACATAGGAACAATTTGGGTGTATGCTGGTTATTTCCTAGAGCAGTTTAGATGTGACACCAAAGGACTAATGGCGCAACTTTCATCCTGAGTCCAATAGATTGTGGCATGCCAAGTTCTTTTTTAAGGATATGTCATAGCTGTGTAGGAGGTGAAAAAATGTTTCTTCACTTGTGCCATAGTATCAGCAATGTCTCGCACAGTGCCTCTAATATGTTGACAGCTCAGTGAGTCCTGAATGCCTCCATTTGGTTATCAATTTGAATTTTTATCCCTGTGAAGGATATTTCTTTTTTTTTTTTTTTTTTCTCCAGTAACATGAAAAATACACAGTTCTGGACTCCACTGTCTACTGCCATGGAAACAGAAAACTGTCTTTAGGGGACAACTGTTGAAATGCCACTATTATTTTTTTATTTTTGGTCTTGTGTCCCTTGTTGAGCTTTGGGAGAACTTTTTCATGATTAATTGGACCTTGGTCTTCCTATATACTTGATGCAATTGGACTTTCCGCTTTTTGAGTGTGTGGCTAGTTATGTTTATTCTTCCCTCTTTGTAGGGAGGCACTGGATCAGTGTTTATTAAACAATTGTGAGGCAACTGATCAGTGAGTTAATTCTGAATATTGTTACTTTGTCTGTTTATTTACTGGTATCTAAGCTCCTATTTCAGGAGAAGAGGAGAAGATTTAATAGATATTCTTCATTGGGATCATTCGGACTTTATATTTGGAGCAAGACAGCTATTTTCCTATTTGCATTCCCACAGGGGAAGGATAAATATGGATTTCTATAGCTCTGAAAGCCCTTTTGTCACTACCTTTGCCTATGAGCTTCAGCAGAGATGCTTTTGAAAGGAAACATGATTATTTTCCAACTATCCCAACGTGCAGTTGCTCAGTTTTGCTGTTTGAAGTAACAGGTATCTATGCCACCGTCCTTCTGCTTTGTGAATGTAAGGCTGAAAGAAGGTTGGCCTGAGGCTGTTGCTCAGTCATTACAGTAAGATCAACCAGTGCTAGATCTCAACTCTTGCTCCTGTGGGAGCAGTGAAACAGATACTGTAGTGCTTATATGCCACTTAGATACCTACGTGTCTGGAACGCATATTAGAAAAAAAATGGTAGAAGAGAGGAAGAAATTGTTTTGACTATCCTAGCAAGGAGATGCAGCAACAGATACGTAACACATGTGAATTGGTTGTGATACTAGATGTTAAGGTTTCTCAGGATATATATGTGACTGCTGTGGCAAGTATATATGGTTGCAGTGTTGCTTATATGAGCACCTGGACTCTTGAGGAAAAGGATATGACTCTAATGGAGTTGAGGCCACAGTCATACTTGGTGGTGCTGTGACAAAGCTTAGACTGCTGGAAGGTTTATTGCCTAAGGCCTGCACCTTGAGACCAGTCAAACCCCAAAAAATAGAGCAGAAGTGGATTGTTGTCTGGTTCATAAGGACCTCCTAAGAGAAGGATGTAACAGTTCATTGGAAATGCTCTGGCTGCTTAAAAGCTTTGGCCTGGAAATCAGAGTAGTGGAAATACCAACAACTTATTAAACAAAGCTGTTGAGAAAATGACTGTACTGTCATCTGGGAAAACAAGCCGACATTTAGGTTTATGAAGTTTTTCACTGCAAAGTGGGATGTATTTTCTGTTTTGTCAGACCAGCATTTCTAGTCTAAGCCTGTTCTGACAGACACATCCTGACTGTGCAGTACTGTATAGCCATAGTGGAAAGACACCTGATTACCCAAGGGGAGCAAGAAAATGGAAACAAACAAATGAACTATACATATTTTGTTCCATTTAAAAATATATATTGTAGGTATACAAGACTTATTCCAAAAATACTATAACATGAATTTTTCAGGCTTTAACTTTTGTTTTGTTAGTTCTGTAATGCCTCTTATCTGGTGTGATCCTGTAGTTTCAAGTATTAAAACACAACCAAGGGGAATAACAGTTGGTTTGTGACAACCAACTACCTGACAGCAATTGTGTAATTTTGGTCAGGCTTTGCTATGAGTAGAGAGACATTTAAAGATGAACAATGTAGAAATGCAGCAGAAAACTTCTGAGTTTCAGGTCTGTCTCTGCATCCCCAGTGTATTTCACTGAGTTTATTTTTCTTACAGCTTTAAGCTACTGAAACAGACAGACAGTTGGAATTAGTTTCAGTTCTGTAAAGGGAAAATAAAATATAGCTAATTGTTTCTGGGACTGCAAGTTTGGAACCTGCTGATGACCATAACCAACTTTTGTACATGTTTTGGCAAACAAAATCCAAGACACTGATTGCATTTCACTGGTTTCTATGTGTACAAAGTTACATGTGTCTTTTAAGACTGAAATTTTAATTCTAGCACATGAAGCTGCAGAACTTGCTCCTCATTCTGAGGTCACCACTGGAACTGGCAACCAAGGCTGTGAGAATGGCCATTGTAGCACATTAGAAGTAGCCATGGCAGTAGTAGATACATGAACAGATTTTGATAAGGAAAAAGTACATTTAGCCGAGTGCAAAAGCACTTTTCTGTGCATCAATTACTGATTAATTCTGATGTCCCTCTGGTCTTGTTTACATTTGTAGTTTTAATGGCATAGCTTTAACTATGGAAGCTTCAGAGAACTTTTATGACCCTGACCTTTATACCTGCACCTGACCCCCTTCTACACTACTGCTGAAATGGACCTGTGAGGAATGAACTAGTAAAAATTGCAGCGTGGTCCATGCTGTTAATTTTGATTTAGTTTGCCTAAGCCATATCAAGGGAGTTCAGTGGAATCCTAGATGAGGTAAGGTACATGACACGGCCTAAAATCACCTAAACACCTGTAATGAGTTGCCTATTTTTTCAGATGCACCTTTCCATTGCCAGATGGTTTTACTCCCTGATTTCTTCTTTCTGCATACCTCTGACTGATAATGAAAGAATACTGCGTTTAATTAATGATGGAATTTCATTCCAGATGCACGGAGATCAGATATTGCGAGGGAGAGGAAGGATAGATAGATAGACCCACACAAGCTGTGTGAGGTGTACTGAGGTACAGTGAAACCTGTATTATGTATTTCCTGTAAATCATATATTTGAAGAGATTTGAAGTACAATAAAAGTATTTATGAGAATGTTAGAATGGAGACCTCGTCACTGACTACAACTGCCTGAAAGGACGTTGTGGCAAGGTGGTTGCTTGTCTCTTCTTGGAAGTTGCAAGCGATAGGACAAGAGGAAATGACTGCAGGTTGCTCCAGGGGAGGTTTAGACTGGACATTAGGAAAAGTTTCTTCACTGAAGGGGTGGTTGGACACTGGCACAGCTGCCCAGGGAGGTGGTGGAGTCACCATCCCTGGAGGTGTTTAAAAGACAGGTATATGAGTTTCTTAGGGACGTGTTTCAGTAAAGGTATGGTTGGACTTGATGGTCTTGGAGGTCTTTTCCAACCAGATGATTCTATGATTCTGTGTTTGTATCCTTCTATTTGAGTAATCAAGATTACCTTAGTACTGGTTTTATGAACTTCTAGAAAAAAAAGGTTATTACAAATATATCCTTCCAAGTAATCTTGCAGATACAAAATTACTTAGTTCACAATTTGAAAGAACAGAAGTATTAAAGACAGAGGTAATCTTGTCTTTCCAAAGGATGAAACCATCTCTGCAAATACTCTTCTTTCTATACATTAAAGCTAAATCTAAAATACATAGGCCTTTGCATTCACATTCACTTTGAATAAAAGGAAAGATATCTATTGATGCATTAAACTGGCCTATTAGCAATAAATGCCAAAAGGTTTTGTTTGAATCGAAGCTTTTAATGACACCCACAGCCATGATCAAGGTATTATTTTCTCATAAAGAATCAGACTTGATTTAAAATTTTACTAAAATTGTTCTGTTGATGGAAGTTTTATGGGAAGCTTACTGAAATGAGTCATGTTTGGAAGGCAGACAGATTTCATTACATTGCACTGGTCTTCTGCCTTATAGTCTTGGAGGACTTGCACTATCAAATACAAGCAAATGTGCCAAACTTCAGATATGGAGTCACAGAAACATATTAGGTTTAATATCAAGAGCTGTATGAGTTAGAAAGTTCCAGTCATCATTACAAAGAAGCAGAGATGAGTATGGTATGTGGTTTAGTAAAATTAGTTAAGAGTATGTTTTAACAAATTAAATAGCTTCATTTATTTAGGATTTATTTTTAGCAGCTCTACTGAACATAAATTTTGTAAGGTTTTGATCCATTTTGTGTTTTCACATAATGACAAAGAAGTGATGACAGCAGTAAGTAGGCTTCACCTCGGTTGGAGAGGATGGAACAGTGCACGTGTGTGTGTGCACTAAATTTGAGATTGTCTTTCGCTATTTTAGCAGTAGTGAAACTCTTCCCTGATGAAAAAGAGATTCTTTAGAAGACTTAGGTAGTTTATTTTGTGACTTGTTCAAGTGACCTTCTGTTGTGCTATGTTTAGTTGCATTTTCCTTTGTTCTTTATGCTTCTAACTTTAATTGCTTTTGTGAAGGTGAAGCAGTTCTGTGTGTTACCATCAGGGAAAGGAGAAAAGAATTAACCAAATATTTTATGGTGAAAAGTAAGCTGAAGTTATCACATGTCTGCAATAATCCTTTTTCATGGGCAGTTGAGCTACATTTCTTCTAACCTTCTGGTGGAAGCTGTTGGACTGGTATTTTAATTTTGCCTGCAACTGTTTTACTGTTCTCTCAGGTTTTCCCAAATGCCATTTCTCCATCAAAACAGGGCAGTTTTTTTAAAATTTCTGTTGGAAAAATGTCTTGAGGCTGGAGAATTTTTTTTTTTTTTTTTTTTTTTGTTAAACCTCAAGCAGATTTGTGGATCAAGCACTCTTCTACTATGTGGACATTTCAGGTCTGAGTTCCTTCTTGCTTTTGTTCAGACAAAAAGTCTTTAACCTGAATCTCCAGTGAGTACTGGTTGCTGGGCTGCTAGTTATTCCTGTGTGAGTAACTCTGGTATTGTTTTCCCCTTCTTTTAAATTTTTCTTGAAGAAAGCTTTGTTCTGGGTTTTATCCTGAAAATGTATTTCATGACAGAAACAGTATTTTCTGCTTAATTCTAGCTGGAAAGCTTTTCCAAAATATATTGCCATAGTCAGTTAGGAGGTGACCTGTGTTTGTTACCAATGCCAGGACATTTTCAGAGAATGTTTGATGGTTTGGAGTGATGGTAATTGTAGGACAGTTCCAGAGCTGCAAGCACTTTCTGTATTGAGAATGCAGGAGAATCTGAATTTCATCAGTTGTTCTTGAATATTTGCTAGATCGATACTCAAAAAAAAAGGGATAACTTCAGTGTCTTAGAAGCATTTTCTGCTGTATGTTGGGAGAGAGCAGGTAAAGAACATCAGGAGTAGAATTTAAGCTCTGAAAGAAGCGGGGGGGGAAGTTATTCTTTCTGTGATCTGGTTTTGTTTCGCAGTATCTTGTTCTGATTAGATTGGTAACAAAAGAGATTGTTGGGTTTTTTTTCCCCAAGTTAGTCTGTTTTGCTTGTGATGGTAGTTGGTGAATGACCTCTCCCTGTTTTTATCTCAGCCTACAAATTTTGCCTTTTAATTCTCCTTTTCAATTCTCCTCCCCAGCAGAACTCAGAAGGGGTAGGGGTGAGTGAGCGGCTATGTGGTTATTTGTTGCCCACTGGGATAGGTGCCATGTGACCCTATTGCCAGCTGGGGCTTAACACATGACAAGATGACTATCACAAAAGCAGAGGAACTGTTCCCCTTCAGGTGTGTCTTTCAGGAAAGTTTTAACTAGTGCCATGTATTTCTTTAGACTTATAACTTCAAAATAGTCAACCTAAGCTCTTTGGAGAGAACCAGATTTACTGAACACAAACATTTTTCCATTTTCCTTAGTATTAAATAATGTTCTTTAAGTCTAGATTTGAAAAAAAGTTCTGCCTTCAGGATGACATATCAAAGGGTTTTGATATTGACAGAATTCAGATGACTCGCAACATTTCTCAGAGTCATTTCATTGCAGTCATATGTTACATCATTGATTATTTGTTGTGGTACCTTTGCACTGGAATATTTTTCTGGGATATTTTCATTCCACTGAAATTCCATTAAAAAAGTGTGTGTTTTATAACCAATAAATAGGTAGCCATTGCATTTCTCTAGACAATTTGGATGAGATTCATCTGATCGAATGTGTATTCTTGCTATGTAGACACCAAAGCTTGATCAGGCCCTGTTCTGTTCAATATCTTCATCGATGATCTGGATGAGGAGATTGAGTGCTTCATCAGCAAGTTCGCAGATGGCACCAAGCTGGGAGGAAGTGTCGACCTGCTAGAGGGCAGGAGGGCCCTACAGAGGGACCTTGACAGGCTGGAGAGATGGGCTGATTCCAATAGCATGAGCTTTAACAAGTCCAAATGCCGGGTTCTGCACTTCGGACACAACAACCCCATGCAGAGCTGTAGACTGGGTGCAGAGTGGCTGGAGAGTAGTCAGGCGGAAAGGGACTTGGGAGTGCTGGTGGACAGGAAACTCAACATGAGCCAGCAGTGTGCCCAAGTGGCAAAGAAGGCCAATGGTATCTTGGCCTGCATCAGGAACAGTGTGACCAGCAGGACTAGAGAGGTCATCATCCCCTTATACTCGGCACTGGTCAGGCCGCACCTTGAGTGCTGTGTCCAGTTCTGGGCCCCTCAGTTTAGGAAGGATGTTGAGATGTTAGAGGGTGTTCAGAGGAGAGCAACGAGGATGGTGAGGGGGCTGGAGCACAAGCCCTGTGAGGAGCGACTGAGGGAGCTGGGGTTGTTTAGCCTGGAGAAGAGGAGGCTCAGGGGAGACCTTATTGCCCTCTACAACTACCTAAAGGGAGGCTGTAGTGAGGCAGGGATTGGTCTCTTCTCTCAGGTGACCGGCGACAGAACAAGAGGACACAGTCTCAAGCTTCACCAGGGGAGGTTTAGGCTTGACATTAGGAAGAAGTTCTTTACTGAGAGGGTGATTGGCCATTGGAATGCGCTGCCTAGGGAGGTGGGGAAGTCACCATCCCTGGAGGTGTTTAAGGAGAGACTGGATGAGGCACTTAGTGCCATGGTGTAGTTGACAAGTAGGAGCAAGTGTAGGTGTTGGGTCGTAGATTGGACTCGATGATCTCAGAGGTCTTTTCCAACCTTATGATACTGTGATACTGTGATACTGAACTTGTGGGTTCATATTTTGACCATCATGTAGTTAATTAGAAGTATTTATTTCTGGGTTGTAATTCATTGTATCCTGAAATAGATGGCTCCAGAAGCTGTGAAGGGACCGTAGTAGGACTACATCGAATATATGCTAGAGAAGGCTTAATGACTCTAGTCATAGAGTCTGCTCTAGAAGTAGGTTACTTCTGGCTCCTGAGATGCTGCGTGAGGAGATCTGAGACCCACAATAGTACTATTGGTTCCAAACTCAAACTTTCTGCCTCTTGAAAGCCTCTCAGCCTCCAGTACTTGGGCAGGCAGCAGGCTGCCTGGTGGGCTGCGAACCTCAACCTTTGCGAGCCCTCCCTTGTGCTGCAGTGACAGCTCATCTTCCCAGAGTCTCCAGCTCTCAGCAGAGCTGAGGAGAAAAACAGATTCTTCTCTCACAGAGAAGCTGGATTTCTGAAGAATGAGGAATGTTTTATGGTGAAATAAGTAGATTTTGAAGTCTAAAATTCCCCAACATTTACCAATGGTTTCCTCTTTTCCACTTGTATTGATCCAAACAATTCTGATTATCTTAATTTTAGCTCTCATCACTAACATTTATCTACTTTTAGCATGACTGGAGTACAGACATTTCTGTGAAAGAAGCCTGAATAATTTATTAATGTTCAGTTATTTAGGAGATTTTGAACACTTCAGATTTTTTCTGGTGTCCCAACACTATGTAAGGTAATCTTCATACTAATTTCCAGTTTATTCAGCTTTAAATGTCTCAGGAGTTTAATAAAAGTCTTAAAGCCATTTACAGTGTACAAACATCACTGTTAAAGTGCTTTGTGAATTTTCAAAAGAGGTAATTCCACTGAGAAATTATTTATTCTGAACAACACATATCCAGTAGTTAGCATGACTAGTCCAAAATAGAATTTTAAAGCAGATTATTTTATTTGAAATTGTTTGGAAAGTGTTGACAAGGGTTTCTGTTTTTTTTTTCCCCCTTCCAGTTTCATTCATCACTAGGTATTAAAGTGCTGGGGAAAGATTTTATAAGCTGTCATTCTGCTACACAGATAGAAGGTTTCTAATAAGTGATGTCTATTTGCACTGACATCTATTTATTTTATTAACAATGGCAAGCCTTTTCCCTTTGCCTTCACTTTCTGTACTCTAAATTCCTCTACTCAAGTCTTTCCATTTGGCTCAACAGTAGGATTAATACTGTTTTACACAAATGAACACACTCAATTTAATATAAAACTCAGGGTAGTAATTGGCCTCTGACATGTTTGTAAATAGTTGTTCCTGTCTATCCAGTTGTTAATTGTGTCTTTTCCAGTAATATTAAGTCCTTTTGTTTAGCCTGGTAGGGGCATCTACATCCTGGGATAGGATGCAGAAAACCTCATTTTTATTGCCACTTTGTGCTTCTGTTTTGCTGTCTGTAAAGTGAGGTTGATGCCATGTTTCGACTCTGCCTGGAAATCTGCTGGCAGGAAGGTCTTTTTACTGTGACTGCAATATAAGGCCAGTGCTCATCCTCTTCCAGGAATGTTCCCCAGTGCTCTGGACTAGCCCAGTCCCCTCTGAAGTGGAGCCTGCTGCTTTCCTGACTGAGACCCCTGGGCTTTGCCTATGGGGCCATCCTTACCTTCTTCATGCTGCTAGAGTCCTGGCTTAACAGTATATTCATTACAGTCTACAGAATGTTGTAATCAACAGGAAACCTATGAAATATTGCAGACATCACAGTTTTTTAACCTAGATATAATGGAAGCAGCCTGTCTTTAGTTCGAACTTGAATAATATTTTTATTGGATACTTGTATAGCCTTCAAAATGTTTATGTCAAAATATTCAAAACTAACCACATTTTAAAAATAAAAAATGCAAAGTAGAAATAGAAAAGCAGCTTGTGAGGCACTTTGGGTAGAAATTAAAAAAATAATGTTGGTTTTCTTTGCATTAGACCTGGATGTCTGGAAATTTCAGGAAGCAGGCAAGAAAATTCAGTAGAGGACGCTTGTCCTCTCTGAGTGCATGACATTTTCCCAGTGGGAATGGTGTAGATTCTGCTCTTATGAGAATTTGAATCTGGTAGAAATACTTTGCTTCCCTGGTGTCTCTGTATTTCCAAACATATATCTATGACAAGGCCTGTAGGTTTTCAGTCCTTTCACATACATCGGAACTACTCTAGTAGTAGAAATGAGAAGCCACAGAATTGATCTCGTTAGCTTAGGCAGAAAAGATTTGTGTGCAACTGATTTGGATGGGATATTTGGTAAGATAGGGGTATTTTTAATGGTGCTTTTCTTTGTAAGCTTGTTGATTCTAAAATGTAGAACTGAAAGCAACAAAGGAGTCTTCATAGGCACATTAGTTTAATCGTGTTGCTCTTTGTAGTGGAAAGGGGTAAACCCGGAAGCAGTCTGAAGGAAGCCTTTTATTTTCAGCCAGGCATTTTACAGTTTTTATTACAATTATTTTTCCAGTTTTGCAGCAAGTCTTTATTTCAAGTCGTCAGTCAATTTAATTCTAAAATTATAAAATTGCACTCGTATTTGAAATGAACTATTTACTCTCAATTGAATTAAGTATTTAGTTTGTCAGGCAACGAAGACTTTAAACTCTGGGTTATTGATAATTTTGTTTGGTTTCCTGTGACCCAGTGTTTTTTTCAACTGCCAGTGGTACATCATTGCTCACTGGCATATTAGAGAAGAATGGAAAAGCTTTTAATTAACTTGGTTTTATTCTTGATTCTAAAAACAAAGGCTGGCCGTCCTACTTCCAAGCAGTTGCTGGTGATAAGACTCAGATCCAAGTACCTTTTCAGTTGCAAACATCCTGAGTGACACCATGGTTCCTTTGTTCACGTCATCAAACTTCAGACTTCTGTCCTCAGCATCAGGCACCCTGAGTAGTTTATGACCTTTCAGAACGCGAGTCAGGTTGCTCATCTTAGAAAGCTGAAGTCATACAGTGGAAATAGATGCTGAGCTCTGTGTGTCAGTCCTCAGTAATGTTAGTTGCCACAGATTCTCTCCTTACTGTTGGAACAAGGAAGCGCCTGCTGAAAAACCCTTCTGTTGATAATAAAGTGGCTAGGACTGTATGGTTACCATAGGTAGGGAATGGCCCAGCATCTGAAAGAAAAGTCGTTGCTCAGCTGCTTTCCAATGTCTTGGGCTTCCTTTGCATGTCTTTTATGTTCCCTAGAAGTAGCTGAAGCGACACTTTGATTATAAAGTGGCAGATTTCTGGTTCAGCTGCAAAGTAAACACCAGAAAAGATAGCGGGTTAGTTTTGTAGCAGTGCACAGCTGGTAGTTCATTGGTTGGGGTGATGGAAGCTTTGAACTTCTTTTTTCCCTTTCCTCCTCTTCCTTCTCTGGTAAACCCACACTTTGCATACAGCTAAAAATAATTTCTTAGAAAAATCAAGTGGGACTCAGTTGACGAGGCCACTGACACAGATTTTGCTGAAGAACCTAATAAAGCCTAATCAAGTCCCATACATGCCCCTCCTCTCTGTGTGTAGAAAAGTGAGTTTGGCTTCTGTGTCAGATTGGAACAAGATTTATGTTAGAAATTTCTGCTATATTTGAGTGTAGAAATAGAAAACTACATCAAAGGCCTCTGAAAAATAAACAAGGACTTCCGCTATATTAATGAGCTTGGTTGAAAAGGAAGTAGATTAATTTTGGACAGCTTTCTGAATTAGTAATATCCTTTCTGGTCTTTTTTGGGGGTTGGCTTTTTTTTGTTCCTGGCTGTACTAAGGAGCTGGAGGCTTGAATTTATGTCCTGATGAAAAGTAAAATTGTTAGGTTTTTCATGCTATGCTATGCTGTTGGAGTGTATGTAAGTGTGCACTGGAGATGTGCTATGATACCAAACTGTGCAGCATTGCACCTGCAATATTACACGTGAAGCACTAGCAACACCTCTGGTTAAGGTGTAGAGGCGCAGCCCTTGGATTATGCATCATACAGCCAAATGAGAGCATTTGAGGGTTGGAAATGAAAACAGGACAGGCAGGAATTTCTTTGCATTGAGTCAACACAGAGTTTTGGACTTAGTGTGCCAGCCTGCTGATCAGCCTGTGGCCATGGGGTGCCCTGAGCTGCTGGCTTTGCCCAGGCCGTGGAAAGATCAGGTCCGGGATTGTGAAGCTAAAGAAAGTTGAAACATTCAGTCAAAGACTGTCATTAGGACATTATTACAGAATAGAATTTGTACCACTTGGTGCAGCTGCCTGGCAGTATGTGCTAATAGGAGTGCTGTCACTGCAGCGTCACCAGATGCTGGCAAAAGTTGCTATGGAAATCCTGGGGACACATTTCCTGCTTTTCAATCTCTAATTTTTCAGCTTTAAATAACATTTAAGTTGTTGCTATAATAAATGTGCAAGAAATGTATTAATACTAAGAAAATGTAATTTGTTTCATAGGAGCATACCTGCTGGTTCTTCTGAATTCTGGCTTGCGCAGTAGCACCTCAGTCTTCACTGGGCTGACGAGTCATTGCTGCAATACAAGCAAACAAATCTGGAGAATGAAGTTGTTCTTGATTTCTGTTTAAAACGTGCTAGTTGATTATATATCTTTTGTAAAGCACTTTTCAGGACAAGCTTCAAATGAAAGGGCAGAGTGGAAACCCTGCTTTGAGAAAATTCAACAGAGTGCTAAGCAAACCAGTTTAAATTTAGTTGTGCCCATATGGCTGCATTTTTATAGTATAGGTGGGTCTCTCAACACAACATAAGAGTGAATGAGCAGCTGCCTGGGTGTGACTGTAAGTTTAGTTCAAACAGGGTAGTCTGACAAGGGCTAGAGCCGAGTCCTGGGGCAGAAAGGCTTGTCCAAAGGATTGAGAGCATTAGTGTCTCCAGGGGAGAATGGGTCTGAAGAGCACATCAAGATGCATTGAGTGGACAAGTAAGCTGTCTTAGGAGTAATTCATTAGGTGCATTTTTGACCTGTCCTTCAGAATGAGGGAAGTCATAGAGCTGCCTGTTTCTCCTTGCTCCTTCTTGAAGGAGTTCAAGATCAGGGACAGATATCCATACCTAGTCAGAGGAATGTCACATTAGATTATTGGCAGACTCCCAATGACACTTTTGGAATTCACCTCATTTGGTATCTTCACACACAGAATTGGACATCTGTAATAAATTAAGACAGTCAAGGGAGGAGCTATCATCATGGAAGTGTTGTGGATCAGAAGACTTAAGGAATACGTTTTGATTTGGGGCTTTCTTATCAGTTTTGTATTACACATCTTGGGAGAAAATACACATTCAGAACTGCCATGTATCTTCAATATGACTCACTACCCTACAAAAAGCTTATGATGACATGAAGTTGCTGGTGACTTTGGCTCAATATGCTGATAGACATCTCTGTATGCAACCAGAAATTATAGACTGTGTATTATTTCCTGGCAGCTACCAGGTGGAGTTTGCAACTTCTGTTAAACTCATAGTTAGCCTAACGAGAATCTGAGTGTTTCTATAAATCTGTGAAGGAGGATATATGTGACTGATGTCATGTTTGTTTTGTTTGTTTAAGTTTACAATACATTTTGGTATTAAAGTTAAGATGTTATTGGGCAGCAGGGAGGAGGGCTGTCTTTTTATGTCCTCTTGACTGCTCAGCATAGTTGGAGATGCACAGTTGGGAAACAATGCTGTTCCAAAGAGTAAAGAAGATAGGGAATGAAAGACAGGATTTGATAAACAGGGCAAGGAGATCCTGTAACCTGAACAGATTAAAAAGAGTAGGGGTGGTTCATAGTGGCAGAGCTGGATGGGAGACAAAGCAGGCTGAGAAAACAGATCTGAAGTCACTGCCAGAATGCACTAGATAGCATTGGAGATTACTTATCACTTTCTGATTATACATTTAAAAGCTATTTGTTCTGGTTTGTGTTGTAATAAAATTTACGTTTAGAGATTGAAAGCCCTTTCAGTATTTTTTAACGCATTTTTAGGAAGGTCTCCATTAAAGGATGAACCAGCTTTAAACTCCCCCAAAACCCAGTAGACATTTGCAATCTTGTGATATTTTATAGAGTAGTGTGGGTTTTGTAGGTGAACAGTAGGTTTAGTTCATGGCACCAGTGAGAAGCTGGAGTAGTCTCTGCTGACTGTGACTCCACTATATTATCAAAATACTTTGAGTTGTAGGACTGACTCCTTATTAGTGAATGACCAAGTTGATCTGAACAGTTTCTGCTCATTTTCTCATAGATGCTGTGAGTATAGTTCTGTTTAGTTTCTTTTTAGTAGCTAAATATCTGGACTAAATTGGTTTTCCAAAAGAGTCAGGTGGGATAAATTGTTTGGTTTTCTTTGATATTTTGTGTTTTGTGTTTGAGGTTTTTTGGTCATCTAAGAGCATTAGGTGGCATGGAAAGGGTCTGCCAATTATAGCCATTCTTTTCCTGCTAGATTCAGTCTCGAAGCAAGAGCAGTTCCAGAGAAGCAAGATTTTTGTGCTGAGGTGCCTCAGAAAGTATTTGTTGAATGTGTGTGCCTGTTACAGTTTTCTGTGATCTAATCCTGTATTTTCAGTGTCAAAATCTAATGATTTCCTTTAATCCAAGCTCCTGGGGTCATTCAACTTCAGAAGAGTTTGTTTTCTTTCTGTGCATTCCAAGTTTTCTTGGATAGCAGCAATGGGGAGAAGAAAAACCTTTGGAGCACTACTAGTAAAGCGCCATGTCATACTGATGATAGAAAAAATGAGTCTCTAATTCTGAATTAGAAATGGTACAGACTGTGTTCTTCAAGTACAGGGGATTATTTTCTTCTCACACTGGCTGAAGATCAGTTTTCCAATCTGCTTCTCTTAAGATTTCTGTATCGTGTTTAATACCACTGATTATGAAGCCTTGTGGTCTCTTTCTCATAGGAGGATTTTGGGGAAAACGTGATCTTAGAAAACCAAAGCAGCCATGCTTTGCTTCTCTTTCTAACTCTCTATCTCACTGCATTCTCACAAGATACAAGTAGTTGTATATAGCATGGAATGAAGTATAGGAAAATGTCTGATATTTCTTCAGCAGGTCCATGGTTGAATAACATTCCGGAGTAACAGTTACACTGCAAAAACAAAAGAACAACTGAAATACTTAGTATGATTTGCTACTTTCTGGTTCAAGTATTTCTTAATAATCCGCTTCTTATAACTCATGACATTTCTTGGTTATATCATTTGGTTTTTTTAAAAAATGTAGACCCTTGATTATACTTTTTTGGTGATACTGCCTTGCTTTCATTTTGTTTGCTATTAGAGATTTTAGAGATTAAACTGAAAATAGCAGTCCTTTGTGAAAGAGCAATGGAATGTTATAAAAAATGTTAAATAATTATTAATGGGACTGTATGTATAACAATATTAAAAATTCTTCTATAGAGCTTCCGTATGAATTAATGCCAGTGCATTCATGCTTTACTACACAAATAAATATTTTTCTAAATAAATAAGGTATTTTATTCATATTAACAATGCAAACTTCGACTTGTCTGGTGGGACCTCTGTAATCTTGCTTTGTACAGAAACAATAAAGATTGTTCCTAACTAATAACAAATATGGAAATACATTTATTTCCTTTTCATAATGGGATTATCCATTTCTCAATCAATTTTCCTTTCATCCTGGCCACATATCTTTAGAGTCTTATATCTCCAGTAATAACATTTGTTCATGAAGGGGACTGAAAATTAATTTACATTTAACAGTTCATATTTTGCTGGGATTTTATTTCTTTGTAAACAAATCTGTTCAGTGTTGGTGAATGACAGGATTTATGTTAAAGCATAAGAATTAAATAATATATATAAATACATAATATTCAACTAAGGAAAATATTGACCTTTCCACTTTTTTGAAAGTTGGAAGTCCGTTTACTAATCTGTATTTTTCATAGTAAATGATTTCAGTCAGATATAAAAAAGCAATCATACAACAATGGACACTTAATTAAAATGTAATTAATTTATCAGCCTCTTTGGTACTCCTTTATTTCCTGGTGAATGATTTTTTTGAAGTATCAAACAAGTTTATTTGTCTTTGGTCATAACTTAATGCTGTTGTTGTTTTATTAATCACGAGTTTTGTGCACTAAATTGTTAGCACTGATGAAAAAGAACAAGTTATGTATCTGTTGACTTTTCTGATTTATGTGTTTAAACCTACACATATCTCAGTTCTTTCTGCTATACCCAGCTAAGGTGGAAATTACAAATTGTGATTTTTTTTTTTTTTTGCAATTTGGTAAAATGTAATAATTCATCCGTTGGTAATTGTGGCAGTAGAAACTGAAACTGCTGTATTAGGAGATATTTGGAACCTGCTGCACCTGAAACCAGGGATGCCTTTATGTTGTTAAATTTTCAAAGAAAACTGAGAGTTTCTCTGCAGTGACTCTGTGACGTATCATATGAGAACAAATCTTATGAGGAGCACTCAAGAGAAGCGGGGTTCATTAGTCTGGAAAAGAAGAGACTGAGGGAAGACCTTTTCGCTCTCCACAACTGCCTGAAAGGAGATTGTAGTAAAGTGGATTTTGTTTTTTTTGCCCAAGTAACAAATCATATGATGAGAGGAAGGTTGCACCAGGGAAATTTAGAATAGATACTAGGAAAAATTTCTTCACAGAAAGGGTTGTCAAGCATTGGAACAGGCTGCCCAGGGAAGCGGGTGACTCACCATCCCTGGAGGTATTTAGAAGAAAGGTAGACATGGTGCTANTATTTCCTGGTGAATGATTTTTTTGAAGTATCAAACAAGTTTATTTGTCTTTGGTCATAACTTAATGCTGTTGTTGTTTTATTAATCACGAGTTTTGTGCACTAAATTGTTAGCACTGATGAAAAAGAACAAGTTATGTATCTGTTGACTTTTCTGATTTATGTGTTTAAACCTACACATATCTCAGTTCTTTCTGCTATACCCAGCTAAGGTGGAAATTACAAATTGTGATTTTTTTTTTTTTTTGCAATTTGGTAAAATGTAATAATTCATCCGTTGGTAATTGTGGCAGTAGAAACTGAAACTGCTGTATTAGGAGATATTTGGAACCTGCTGCACCTGAAACCAGGGATGCCTTTATGTTGTTAAATTTTCAAAGAAAACTGAGAGTTTCTCTGCAGTGACTCTGTGACGTATCATATGAGAACAAATCTTATGAGGAGCACTCAAGAGAAGCGGGGTTCATTAGTCTGGAAAAGAAGAGACTGAGGGAAGACCTTTTTGCTCTCCACAACTGCCTGAAAGGAGATTGTAGTAAAGTGGATTTTGTTTTTTTTGCCCAAGTAACAAATCATATGATGAGAGGAAGGTTGCACCAGGGAAATTTAGAATAGATACTAGGAAAAATTTCTTCACAGAAAGGGTTGTCAAGCATTGGAACAGGCTGCCCAGGGAAGCGGGTGACTCACCATCCCTGGAGGTATTTAGAAGAGAGGTAGACATGGTGCTATGGGACATGGTTTAGTGATGGAGTTGGCACTGATAAGTTACGTTCGGACTGGATGATCTTAAAGGTCTTTTCCAACCTAAATAATTCTGTACTTTTTGTGATATTGCAGTTCCTGTTTATCACTTTCTAACTAGGTCAAACCTCCTTTATCCCAGTTCATTGGCAGTGCAGTTCATCTGTTTGCCTCCACTTTTGAGGCTAGTTGGTAAATGAGAATGTAAAATTTCTTGAAAATAATGCAAATGGCTTCCTCCAGTATTTTAGGTCATTGGCAATAAAGTAAATAAAATGCACTATATTCTTGAGGTGCACATTTTAGGAGCGATGCTGTCGCATATCTAAGAAGAGGGAATATACTACTCCATTTTGAGAGCTTTTATGTATTCTGGCAAGAATTAAACAAAATACTGACAAATTCAAACCCCTGCCACTCAGTATTACATAAGGCTTTTGTAAGTAACAATAGAAAACGGAGTGTGGTTTAGGATTTAATATTTAGCATTGCACATTATCCTCCCTCCATTGAGCATTAGCAAGATAGATTCACATACTTTTAAAATACATTTTTAGGTGCTTTCCAAATTTAATTCTAAGTCAGTTTGTGAAAGAAATAGAAGCTGACTGCAAGTATTTCATTATTTTGTGATGTAGCATGCCAGGAGACAAATAGTCAAGACTGTAAAAATAAATATAATGTTTAAACATTTAGGTCTAAAAATATGAATTATCTAGGAAAGACAGAATCAAATTTATTCTTCAGTAATTTAGGTGTTTATGTAAAATATATTCAGTTATATTTGGAAAGTTCATCTATGCCCATCCTATTGGCTTTCAACATTCAGCAACATCTTCAGAGAAATCTCATTCTTAAAACTCATTTATTTACTGATTCAAAGGGCAATGCTTTAGTCAGAATTTATACACAAGTTAAATGGTAATAGAATCTGTCAGGTTGTGGTGCCTTGGTATTTTTTGAATGTGTCTGAAATAAATTTTAGTAACAAAAGTAACAAAGTGGAGACTTTTGCAAAAATGAGGACACAAATTACTTAACCCTGGGACCTGTTGGTTAATGTTCTTGTTTTAAAGAGAAATGTTAAGCAGTATCTTGTATGATGTCAATTCAGAAGCAATAAAATACCAGATAGAACTAAGATGTTCGGCTACAGGAATGATTCCTAAACAGCCTTCTAGAAAATTATTTTGTCAAAGTCAAGAAGATTCAGTGAGACAGAATATTTTTAGATATATGTAAAATCAAGACTGGTGAAACTTGCAACTTGAGACAATAGATTTTCTTTAGCATTTTGAGGTAAAGTGAGTATAGTTGCAAAGGTGATTTTTTTCTGTCAGCTGAAAGTGATGATCGTCTGTTAATATTTAAATGTGTTAAACTGTGACTAGTGCTATCTAAGTAAGCCTGAGAGTAGAGTTCATCTTCTTCCCAGTATTCCTGTGTGTAACATCAACTATTTTAGATAATGAGAAATTAGAGATCATTAAATTTTAGTGTATTAGAAGAAACATGTGTCAGCAGTGGAAGGTGGTATCTAGGGAAAAAGCTCACAACAAATCCATGTGTTGCAAGATCAGAAAAATTGGAAAGGTACTATATAGTCCAACAGGAACAGAAATGCAAATTATTAAATGAAAATACTAAAATTTAACTACCATACCAATGCAAATTTGTGATATTGGAACAACGTATTTTCTTATCTTCCTAAAACTCTCTCCTTTCCAGTACCTCCAAACATAATAGGGCTGGTAGAGGAGACTGTGAACAATTATGCTGTAAACAAGTCTGTAAAATCAAATCATCTTGTGAATCTGAACAGATAGAAATTATCCCAGCTAGAAACTAAGTTGCTGTAATTCTATTGACGATCAAATTTGTTCAAGTAAAATCACATAGCAAGAAGGAAATTTCGTGTAGTTTGAAATGCATTGTAAGGCCTAGAGACAAAATGTCAGGGCCCACAAATGGAAGGCAGCACATTTTGCAGTTAACATAAAAACATTTGCAATACAAAGGCAAGGACGCCAGCACAAAGGGTACGATGCTGTGCTTTCAAGAAAAGTAACCATTTTGCAGAACTCCAACCTGCTTTCATAGTTTACCAAGAAATTTCATAAACGCTGTGGAAGTGCCAATGACAATGACAGCTCAGGAACATTGGAGGACTCTCTGTCTCTCTTAAATGTGCTCTCAAAGTGAGGTTCTGCGGGAGATGAGCTTGTGATGTGAGGCATGAATGGACAAAAAGTAGAGTTAAAAATAAACACCGAAGTTGAGTACCCTGTAATCATCCTGAGGACAGAAAAATAAGTGAACACAGAGAAACAGGCTCACAGAGACACCGTGTTTCAGAATAAGTACTATTATTACTTATGAGAACAGGGAATAATGGAAGCTATTGCTTTTCAGAATTCACATTATAGCCTTTTCCCCTCTGTCCTGAATAGAGCAAAAATTTCTTTTCAAAATATTTTTCTTTCAAGTTTTTAATTATAAAATTGTATTATAAGATATTGAGTGCATTATAAGATATTTAAAACACTATTATTAAAATCAGAGATCATCAGCTAATAAATTTCCATATTTTATCACTTCCTATTGATAATGAGAGAAAGTGAAAACAATGTGATCAGAAACTTCGAAACATTGAGACACCAGGTGACGGGACTATCAAAATAATAAAGATAGGAGTGTATAAAGCTGTTGAATGCAAGAGCTGTATCATAAGAGCAACCAAAGAGTTTAATAATGAAGGAACATTATGGTTTTATAGGCACGTTAGCATTTTATCACCTTTAAATGAATTACAAAATTTTGCATTTTGAATTCCCCATTGGCTATGTACTTGCTTTAGGAAGCTTGCGTTTGTGATTGTGCGACAGGCATATCAGAGGATCCTGCACTTTCTCCGGTGCTGGAATGATGATGCAAAAATTGCCAAAAACAAGGCAAAAAGAGTGTGTTGCAATCATCTCTGCTGACTGTACCTGTTAGAGTACTGTTGCCATTAAACATAAACAGTGTGCTTGAGAAGATGACAACTTTTGAAAACTGGGAAAAACATTACAGCAGGAACTGGAATATTTGAAATGAGAATGCGAAAAGGAAATGTCCTTTAACATGGGATTTGGACCCTTCTTCTGGATCTGAATTGCCTAGTGGAAAATGTTTCTAAAATACTAATTAGTACTGACACGTGTTTGAAGTTTAGAATTGTATTCAGGCATTAATCTGAAGCATCAATAGGTTTCTGTACAGAAGTTAGTGAAGGGCTGGAGGCTGCCTTGAAATGTGGTCTAATGGATGGGCTCTAATTCCCCCTTTGGTGGGTAGTTAATGATTATAAAAAGTAGAGCGGCTTCAAGAAGAGAGACTGCAAGAATCCCAGTCCAAACACTGCACTGTTTTCAGGGTACTGTCCTGTCAGAAGTAAGGAAAAATGAGTTTTTACATGTCCCGGGCCTTATGAACTGGAGTGGGTGAAAAACTCTGTGCTTTGGATGAGCAGTTTGCTTCCCAGCTTCACACAAAATCTGGGCGTTGCAGCTTTTTATGGATTTGATGTTTTCTTAATCCTAATACAGATTATAGTTGGTTTAGATATTTCAAATACAGTTTAATAGATGAGGGAGAAGTTTCCTAATAGATACTGATCGTAATATCAGGGAGCAAGAAATGACAGTCAAGTAGTGGTGACTATTGGCACACTAGAAATCTTAAAAAGATACCTGATTTATTCTGAGGCAGCATGTATAGTATTTTTAGTATTGAAATATCCAAAAAGAAAAACAGCCGGAGGGAAATGGAAAGAATAAAGGGCAGGTAAAACGTGAAGGACCTGGAGCTACCAGTTGTTAAAATGAGTTTGATGCTATGCTATCTGAGCAGAACTTTCTTCTAAATAACAGTTTTCATTTGACTCACTGAACAGCTCATTTTGTGACAGACTGGTAATTGACTGCATAGAGTAGCGTATTCTCTGTAAGAATGTGAGTTGATATGAGACTAACCCACCATTAAGCATTTGCTTGTCAGTTCAAGCAGGTTTTTATTTAGTACCCTTTCTCAAAAGAGGGATTAAGTGAATAATGACAGGCAAAAAAACCCCTCTCATGGTAAAAACTAAAAATTAAAACTCCAGTGGATGCTAAGGGATTCATTTTTCATGGTGTTAAAATACAATAGGCATATACAGCATTGTTCCAGCATTGTAAGTTCATCTGTGTCTGAACACAAAGGTAAAATCCTTAACACCTGTATTTGATGAGTTTGTCCCCTTATTTATTTTAAACCTACAAAATTTCAAAGATATCTGTCCTGGCAGCCTGTCAAGGTAGCGAAGGAGGTGCTAAAGCCATTCTGTTTGTGAACATAAAATATTTTTAATTCAAAACATAAAGTGTCATCATTGTTCTAAAACAAGAGCTGCACTCAGCTTGTCATGAGTTAATGCCAAAGCCATTTTTGTAGCCACTATTCTATGGAGGAGACATCTTAATTAATCTCTGCCTTCGTTGAGGAAATCAGGAAAGAGTGTGCATGCTGACTGCAATCATGCATCCTGTCATTGCCACTGACAAGGGAAAAAAAGCAATAAAAGTGGGCTGCCAGTGGCTGCTGTCATATAGGATACTGTGGAAGACAGGTTTGAGATGCCGTTGCTTTGTCCATTCAGTGCAATGTCTTTGAAATATCAGTGACAACCTCCAGTAACTACAAGTCAGAATAGTTCTTTTAATGGTGGGGCATTTCAGATTTGTCGTGCTAAACTGTTCAGCATTAGAAGTCAAGGTGTAAAATAAGATTGATAAAAATCATCAGGAGATGTTGAACTGTCCTTTCATTTTGATCCGTGATGAAGTTTGCTGGTTTGGGTTTTTTTCCCCCCTGAAGTCAAGGTGTTTAAAATGAAATAGAAATTATATTGTTCACATAATCACCTGCCTGTGGTGGCTAGGGCTTTAGGGGAACTGGTTGTAAAATATCTGTAAAAAAAATCATGAGAGCTGGGAACTCTTTGTTGAGCTCATCTACTCTCATCATCTTTGTGTTTTATTTTTTTGCTATCTTCTCTTGCCATTCTTTTTCTCGTGGGAAGAAAAAAATTATGCATGGGTTCTACAGGATAAGGGTAGTTGCTGGTCTGTCTACCTGTACCTTTGCAGTGTGAGTTAAAAAAACCTAACGAGTCCAGTGCACCTGCAGACAGGCAGCATCAGTGTTCTGCTGGTGTTTCTGGGCATTATGGGTCACTCCTGCTTTCTGGCAGATAGTTAAAAGAAATTAAAAATGTGGTCTGGAAGGATGTGAGAAGTTTGTTTGCAAAGCATCTGAAGCTGAGACTGCTCCTTTAATGTTATTGAGTGTCAATGGGTAGATAAAATGCTATAGAAATACAGGGACTAGTGAATTTCTCTTCTCTGCTTGCTGCCTAGGTGTCTCAAAAAGGACCTGGAGAGTCGTTTATCTTTCTGTAGGGGGAAGAGGTATATTCCTTGCCTGACAGGATTGTCTGCATCGTGGAGATATTTAACTTGAAGCTATATGGAGTTTGTTTGACTATTTTTTATCATGATGCATTGCGATTAATGAATCACTTTATACAACCCTATCGATCAATCTGGGATTCTGTCTGGCTAAGATCAAAGAAATATCCCGTCGTCTTGTCCAGTTCCCTCAGATTTTTGGGCACTGCTTAGCTAAAACATTTAATTGTTATTTTCTTTGATTTGTAGATCCAAAGTGCTGTGATATATATTAACTAAATATTATGATCAAGAACTACTGAAAAATGCATGATTAAATTACTTGTCAGGAATAAAAGTTTTAATCTTGTTAACGGCATGTGGGATTTTAAGGTAGAAAGGATGTTCTTAAAAGGATGAGAAAGAACAGGGTGAGGGCTTTGTCTGCCCTCTTAGGAGAGTGATTAAAAAAGGTTCTAATAATCCACAGAGAAAAAAACTAGAAAGAAGATTGCAGTTTCAGGGGTGGCAAGACCTTTTTTTGTGCCAATGATTAGTCTACAGAGAACTACTTTGCACAATTAAAATATTAATTGGTATCACATTATAAATAGTAAATCCCAGTTTTCAATGAAACATTCAAGTGAAAGAGCCACGTTTGGGAGAGTTTTGTTCAGTTCTTTGACAAATGAAACCGCTAATACTATATGCAAGTAAGGTAAAACATATGAATGGGGTCCTCTGGGTCTCATGCAGTAATAGTTATTATTTTGCTGTGTTTGAACTTGAATGAACAAATGAATGGGAGATTTCTACCCTGTTGCATCACACATAGCCTGAAATGCTAGCTGAAGTGCATAGCTATTCACCAAATTATTTCCATTCAGTTATAGTTTCATGTAGTTGGTAAAGGAGACCTAACTTTAAATAATGCTTTTGGTCAAGACATAGACAAATAATCGCGCAATTTATTAGAAACTAGATTTTATTTGTGAATTTATAAAAATTAAAAACATGAGGATAAAGACTAATTATGAATGTCACTTCTACGTTTTGCATTTTTCCCTTTAAGCAGTCAATGTAAACAGCTGGTCATAGCAAGTTCACAGTACTTTGCCTACCTATGAGATACTTCTTTGAGCTAGAAGTGATGATAAAGAATATTTTTTTCATAATTGTTTTGGTGTCAAAACTGCCTTTCAAAATATTGATATTTTTCCTAGAAATACTTTTTAAAGCTCTAGTTTTAATAATTTTGTTTTAATAATTTTCTTTAGTCTTTTAAGATGTGTTTTTAATATGTGTAAAGCAATTATGTTAAAAGTCATCAGTTTGGAAGTGCACACTGAAAGAGGTGTTGATAGTAACAGTACCTATGTAAGAGGAACTCACTTTCATTTTTAGATTATGAAAACATTTTTGAGTGACCTGATAAAGTTGATTGAGTAATTATTTTCAAAGAAAGTAGTTTATTCTGTTTATAAGTTTAAAAACATGTTTGCTTCTGAATATTCTTATATGAAGACAAAGAAACATCTGCTAATGTAAAAATGCATGGGAAGCAAAATTTTCAGGGAGAAATGAAAAAACAGACGACATTGTAATGTGCTTACATGTTGATCATTAAATGTTTATATTAATTTCCATGCCTCAAAAGTCTTAGTGTTAATAATTATAGTAACAGTTGCTATAATATTTACATATTTTTTTCTTATGTTTATTTTAGATGGATTTATTGTTTAATATGACTTATTGATTTGGATATACAAGAAAAACTTACCATTTTCATAATCATTTCATAGAACTGAGCCTTTATAGAAAACTTCAGAGCATTCCACTCTGAGACAGTTATATTTATTAGTATTTATTTTCACCTCCCCTTAGGATACTTTTAGTAACCCAGCATGATTGATTGTGAGAGTCATTATACACAAATTCAAGAAGGATTTTATATTTTAGCCATAGGGTTGCATAAAGATAATTTATGCCTTCTTTAGAAGTTTACCTGTACATTTTATTACATATCTGTCTCAAAGTCATTATGATTTTAGTGCACTATTGCAGAGCTAAGCATGATATGACATAGATGCTTCTAGTTCAATGTCCCCACAAGTTTGTGTATTGAGTGCCTGGAGTTGGGCCTAATAGTTTAAGTTTAACATTATTAATACTAATATCACACAGAAGTAGTGCTGTTGATTTTTTTTAAGACGCAATGTCTTCTTCCCTACTGAATCAGTTCTGCAGCAGCTTAATTTCTGATTTGGCAGAGCTCCATCCTTGAGAAGAATCATAAAGTTGTGGCTTGAAAGACCCTACCCAATTCATGGCAATTTTCATAAATGCAGAGGATTAAACACTGCTTAACTGTTCCACTACCAGAATTTTCCATTTACTTTTAGTTTAAAGGTTTTTTTCCTCTGATGAAGAAGGGTTGTGTCTTGTCCATACTGTGGATGTTATTCCCTAGGGGTTGGGAGAGTGCAGGTGAATTGCATCCACTTCTAGACTGTTAAAATATTTTGGTAACTCTTCAGATGGCACAAGTTATGATACCAGACAAGTTTATCATCTTTGATACAGAGTGAAAGGAGACATACAGTTTTGTGCAAGTGCCTTTAAAACGTATGCGAAGTATAGTAAGTCACAAAACATATATGAAACAAGTAGGGGGTTTAAATGCTTTCTGTTAGTTTTTGTAAGGCTCTACACTTGTTGCTGACATCTAAAATTTTTTTGCAGTGCTTAATCTAGTTTGAGACTTCAACTGTGGGTATTTGGAGTACTCTTTTTTCTGTGTTTAACCTCTATTAATTATAATGAAAGATGCTGGAGGCAGAGAACTGGACACGCGACTGGCCTAATAATGCTCTGCGGTGAGATTTTTCTCCATCTCCATCAGGACCCATCTTGTTGTAGTACTTTTAAGACAGCAATGCTGCTTCACCAAACTTCCTCCTACAGTTAGAGAAGTAGGGATAACTCTTGGAAAAAGTTTTGAGGCTAGTGACAAAATATGTTTGTCTTTCAGATCCCCAGCTCAAGGGTATAGTGACCAGGTTATATTGCAGGCAAGGCTACTACTTGCAAATGCACCCCGATGGAAGTCTCGATGGAACCAAGGATGACAGCAGTAATTCTAGTAAGTGACTGCCCCAGGGGAATGTCTTAATCACACACGCAGATTGCATTGCTTGAGTGTGTATGTGCAGACGCAGTATTAATGCCTTTGGAGGGTTTCTGAATGTGTTTTGTCAAAAGAAGGAGAGTTCTGTCCATCTGAAGCCTAATGACTGCTCGCACGTCTTGTGCAGGACATTGGCCTAAATGTATTCCCTCTGAAGGGAGAGGTATACATACTGATGAGCCACAGAGCTGAGATATATAGGTCAATGGCTGTCTTCTGGTAATTTTATAAAAATGGTAAAATTACATTAAAAATATTTAATAAAAACTGTATATTTAACATAAATTTCTTATGTTCAAAGAAAGAATAACAATAAAAAAAGGAAACAAAAACAATCTTTGGAAAATCTAATCATGTAGGCCCTGATTCAGCAAAGCAAATAAATATGTGTCTAACTTTCAAAGTCCTGCTTAAAGTACATGCTGAAAAAACCTTGCTGAATTGGGGCTACAGATCCTATAGTCCCTATACAGGCAAGAGTTCCAATGGCTTTAAGACAATTTCTGCCAGTGTATGGACTCTGACAACGACAATTTTCAAAAATGTTCCAAACAAAAGTTGTCTTGAAAGGCCATGTGTGTCGTTGTTTTCTTAGTCTTTACCTATGATACTGCTACATATTTTCATTCAATGAACGTACATAAGTGATAACTTAGCAGCGCATGATAATTAAGCAAACCTATTATTACTCTAGACATAGCTGATTTACAATTTAGCAGAGAACATTCATATTTTGTTTAGTTTAATGGTAATAGAATATTTAAGTAACGTATTTCTGTGTGATCTTGAGGTATATTTTAAGGCTTTTTAATACAAAAGATTGATCTGTTTGTTATGTATATATAAATAAGCCTTTAGATTCCTCGAAAACTTCGGAATTAGGCTATGTGAAGTATTATGATTTTTTTCCTTTTTCCTGCTTTAGTCCCTATTTTATCTGTTAATGCATGGCTGTCCTTTTTAACACATTTCATCAACAGGTAGCATGATCACCTTTTATTGTCTTATTTTTTTAGAATTCAGGATAATAATTGATTAATCTATTTTTATGTATATTTCTCTCCTTGAT
This sequence comes from Geococcyx californianus, assembly GCA_013389885.1. NCBI lineage: Eukaryota > Metazoa > Chordata > Aves > Cuculiformes > Neomorphidae > Geococcyx > Geococcyx californianus. The sequence continues at coordinate 62,660 of VWPV01006707.1, forward strand.
TGTTTTTCCAGTGTTATTTTTCAGCTGTTCTATATTTTTTTCTTCTGTTAGTGTGTCCATCTCTCATGCTCACTTCTGTACTAGATTAGATATTAAGACCTTCTACAGCCAAAATCATTATTGCTTTTGATTGAAGGTTTGCGTATATGAGGTCCAAGAATCGTGTCCTAGAAAGCAAGTGTATATCCCTCTCTTCTTCTCTCTCTGCCAATCTCTCTCTTATTTTCAGCTTCAGTGAGGAGGTGTGTATGACTGCAACAACTTTGGAATATTTTAATGCTATTTCTGTTTTGTTTTTTTTTTTTTTTTTATCTTGGAACTTGATGGATTTTGAATCTCTGCAAAGCTAGATCATAGTGCCTTACTTTCCTCTTTTTGCTGTTGTCAGCTTTACAAATATTGTTTGGGTTTTTTTGCTTACTGTGTCATTTTCCCTTTCTTTCCCCTCTTCCATACCTTTCTGGATTCCCATCTGTCTGCACATCTCTCTTATTAATTCTTAGTTGTTCCAAAATGCAGATTGAATATTCTGTGTCAGAAATATTCTGAAACGTGGAACTTTTCCAAACTCAACTAAATACCAGATAGAAATATTGCAGATTTTGGATAAGTACTGTTGGATAATATTATTGTATTTTATTTCTACATTAATTTTAGGCTAAACCAAGTTTTTTTCATTTTGTTTTCCCTCTCTTTAGCTGGTGTGGTTCACTATTTGTTTCATCATGAGTCAAATCTTATGATATTGTTTAGCAAAGACAGGTTAGACCATATAGATGTCAAATTAATGCATTTACCAGGAAAACATACAAACACTGGCTTGTGTTTTGCTAGTACATATCTGTCAACACTATATGGAGATTGATCTATTTGGTATATTCATGAATATATGGGTAAATATCTGTTTCTTTTGTGCTATCAGTCTTTCTCTTCAGTTCTTTTCCCTTTCCAGCCTGTTTCCTTCCATTTCCTGATAAACTTTATAGGTTTTATTTCTTAGAATTCCTAGCCTTTGGTCTTTTATTTTGTGAGCTGCTTATCAGGATAATTCGTGTCTGAGGCTTACCGGTAAAAATGTTTTGGCAGCTGCCAGAGGAGGAGGCATGGCCCCATACTGCCAGGGTCTGCTTGGGAGGGGGAAAATCCTGCTTATGACCACAGAGCTTGCAGGCTGCCTATTTAATGCACCCCATGGGCAAAAAGGTGGACAGGTATTAGCTGTCAATAGGATAGATGGTACGCTTATTTTGATACCGAGTATGACTTCCATTTGAAGTGTGTTTCATAAAAACAGAGGAAATAGAGATTGCTGAAAGGTGTGCATCTCTGCCAGCCTTCCACCCGTCTTTCGCACAATTCATTGTCACTGCAGCCTGTCAAACCCTTCTCCTCACTGTGAAACATCCAAGTATCCGGGTGTCATGGAGTTAGCAAGTAGCAAGGGTTTTTGTTTTTTATGTCAGCAGGGAAGCTGTTTGAGGCTTAGTCATGCTGATACTTTTTGTGCTGTTGCAATTTACTATTTGTTAAGCAGTTAGAGGACTTCTTGAAGTTAAAATTCCCTAAAGTGCATCTATCATTTTCTACTTATTTTCTATGTATATCAGTAAACATAAGTTAGACACTACTGGAGTCTCAGTGTTATAGAGAAATAGCACACAGTAAGATTAAGAGGCAGTCTGTCTGAGTCTGTCTGAAATGAGTGCTTCTGTTCACATCCAGTTTTTGGTTGTTTATAAAGCTTCTTGGTAGTCTCTTTAATGTGGGTTTTTCCCTCTATCTGAAGTCAAAATGAGTTTTACCAGTGGTTTCAGTAAGCTACTATAGTGTAAGCCATTGTCCCATCTTGCCTTAAGTTTGGCTAAAGGCTCGGATCTGCAGAGGTAGATGGCAAGATTTTTAGTTTATTGCTGTGCACAAACCCTTGAATGAAAAGGAAGAAAGATATGACTGCTTGTAATTGCATCCCTGAATGTACTTTTGTCTGCTTATGTTGGTAGACATGCTATTAGAGTCCAACCTAAATAGAGTAATGAGTTTCAGTTCATTGTTGTAATTGCTTTTTATCTCTTTGCCAACTTAGTGATGTTTTGTGACAGAGGATGAAGTAATACACCTATCGGTTAATGGTGCTGAGTTTCCTTGTCACATCACCAGACCAAGGCTGCTAGTTTAAACCATCTTGTGTGTGCAGTCTGTATGTTTGCCAAACTCTCAGTAGTATGTGGAAAGAGACTATATTACATTGTTTCTCTTTTCTTAGCTGATTTTCTCTTTTCCCTTCATTTAATGCTTTTACAGTTTCTGGTTTGTTTTTGTGGCTTGCTTGTAGGGAAAGCAGGAGTGGCTGTAGTTAAAGTTGTTAAAGCTCTAGGCTGGGTTACTGAGGTCCTGCTCAGCATAGTTGTCCCTCTAGCTCCAATTTTCCTGGATTTTACAGTAGTTCTCAGCATTACTTAGTGTGAATGGAACTTGGTTCAGTGTTCTCTGTGGGCCTCACCATTTTTGCTTAGGAAACACAAGCTGCTACACAGGAACGATCAAGAAACAGAAGGAATTCCTGTGTTGAGCTCATGGTAACAAGCATTACATTCTTCTCATCCTCCTCTCCAGCCAGAAGGGCTCATTTTCAGGCTTTGATCTGCCTTTAAAATTTTGCCTCAAATGAAGGGTAGGTTTAGTTGGAAGACTAGCGGAATTTGGAAGCAGGCATTTCTCATTCTTTAGTTTCGGAAACAGAAATCTAGAATCTTTTAGCATTATGACTTACTTGGATTCACCTGAGGAGTGCATCTCAGACAACAACCACTGAAAAAAGATTCAACATAAGCAATGATGCTTTCCTTAGCAGGTGATAAACACAATTTTAATGCCTAAATGTTGCTATTTGTGCCCTCTGTGAAATTAGCATCATGTTTCAAACAGATTAAGAGAGCATTGCTCATTTGTAGCCCTATTTCATAAACTGGTAAATGCCAAAGTTAAGACTACCCAAACAACATTGCTTTGTTTGTATTGTGCACATCTCTTGCTCAATTATGCAGCAACATGCTTTACTTCCTTCTTGGCATTTGGTACCTGAAAGAATCAGTGTTCAAAACATCATATAACCATTTAAAAGTCCTTTATTTTCATCATTTAATGCATATTCCTGGTACTCTATTTATATCTTCCAAATTAAATATGGAAGTATTAACTTTACTGTCTTTCTGAAGTATCTACCACTATCATATTTTGATTTGAATATGTTAATAAAATAATGTTCGCAGCACCCTTGTAATATAAATGAGGTAATTAGACAGAAATAAAGCTCATGAAGATTAAAAAACAACACCTGCAATGCTGTTAAATTTGGATTACTGAACGGAAATATTTGTAGTCTGTTTTTTACAATGTTTTTTACTGTAGTTTGTCTTCAAAGAATTGCACAGGCATTTAGTCATCTATTTACATCACCTTAGGGAGTAGTCTGTTTCTCCCATCAGTATATTAATCGGTGTGACAGTATCAGTGGAGGCCATGTTCAGCCATACTAAAAAGCACATTTAATTATGTCTTGCGCAAGATGAGGCAGGTAGGTTGAGTTTGCTCCATAAGAAATGGATGGACTGATCTCTGAATGTCAACCTCCCTGCACTCATTACCAATCTAAAAGATGTTCTGATGGAGTCATCATTTTTGCCTGTAGGCCTGTGGATGGAAATAAATTAAAGAAATAGCTGCCTTGATCCGATTGCAGATTTTGTAGCAAGTTTTGTTAACTGACGCTAGGGCAGTGCACATGCAGAGCATACAACAAGTTTATAAGCCTTGAGGAACTGGTCTCTAGCAAGCTCCTTGAGAAAGACAATAATCTGTAAAGGCAATTTTCTTGTCGCTACAAGTCAGTCATACCTAAACAGACTTTTAGGAGGATATGGAAATACCTTATTTCAGTTTAATTTACTGTGATGGTATCACATAAAAAAAGGAAAAATGCATTTGGTAGGTTTGTGTCCTACTCAAGGAAGGAGTTATTGCTTAATAAAAAGTGAACTTTATAACTTTGGCTAAAATTTTTGGAGGATTAGAGTCCAACTCAAATTTGTTCCTGCAGATCCCCTCCATGACCTAAAACAAAAACTATTTTCATACCAGTTGTTGCTGTTAACTGCCCACCTCCATTTTCTGATCTCGTGTGCGATTGGAGTAGGCTTACAGGCACAGGAGAAGGAAGAGAAACAATGTGCTTTATAGTCATGGTTTGGATAGAATACAAAACAGAGCTAAGGGAGTATGCACACGCTAAGCACTGAAAAGGAGAAAGAGTTTTACTCACACCATTTTACTGATTACTTCATTTGATTTCTCTGATGTTCCCATGACTGTTTGCAGTTGAATTTTCCAGGCTTTATACTTGAGCATGCAGCATAAGCGCACTGAGCATCTGGCAGAAATCTATTTCCTGGGCTAATCATAGAATCATAGAATAATTTAGCTTGGAAAAGACCTTTATGATCATCCAGTCCAACCATTAACCTCCCACTGTCAAGTCTACTACTAAACCATGTCCCTAAGCACCAAGTCTAAATGTTCTTTAAATACCTCCAGGGATGGTGGCACCACAACTTCCCTGGGTTGCGTATTCCAATTCTTGACAACACTTTCCATGAAGAAATATGCAGTCTAAACCTCCCCTGGTGCAATTTGAGGCCACTTCCTCTTGTCCTATTGCTTGTCGCTTGGGAAAAAAAAGCAACCTTACTACAGCCTCCTTTCAAATAGGAGTAGAGAGTAATGAGGTCTCCCTTGAGCCTCCTTTTCTTAGGCTAAACATCCACAGTTCCCTCAGCCGCTCCTCATAAGACTTGCGCTCTAGATACTTCATCCTTCTTTGGACGCCCTCCAGCACCTCAATGTCGTTCATGTAGCAATGAGCCCAAGACTTAACACAGTATTCAAGGTGTGGCCTCAGCAGTGCTGAGTACAGGGGGACAACATTCCTAGTCCAACTGGCCACACTATTTCTGATCCAAACCAGAATGCTATTGCTCTTCTTGGTCATCTGGACACACTACTGGCTTATATTCAGTCAGCTATCAAGCAATATCCCCAGGTCCTTTTCCATCAGACAGCTTTCCAGCCACTCTTCCACAAGCCTGCAATGTTGCAGGACTGGAGCTGGAGACATAAAAGGATGACTTGACGCTTAGCCTTGTTGAATCTCATACAACTGGCCCAAGCCTATTGATCCAGCCTGTCCAGACCACTATGTAAAGCCTTTCTTCCCTCAACCAGTTCGACAGTCCTTCTGAACCTGGTGTTGTCTGCAGGCTTACTGAGGGTGCACTTGATCCCCTCATCCAGGTCATTGATAAAGGTATTGAAGAGAACCAAGCCCAAGAACTGAGCCCTGAGAAACACTAATTGTCTCTGGCTGCTGACTGAATTTAATTCAGTTCAGTACAACTGTTTGGGCCCAGCCATCCAACCTGTTTTTTACCCAACGAAGATTACATCTGTCCAAGCCATGAGCAGCCAGTTTCTCCAGGAGAATGCTGTAGGAAAAGTCATCTTGTTATAGAAGGTTACTCAAGCAGGACCTGACTTGCTGAACCCATGCTAACTGGACCAGATCACCTCGTTGTCCTGTACATGCTGTTTGATGGCACTCAAGATGATCTGCTTCCTATACCCTTCTTGGCACACAGGTCAGACTGACAGGCCTGTGGTTCCCCAGATACTCCTTTTGGCCTTTCTTATAGATGGGTGTTACTTTTGCTAACCTACAGACAACTGGGACTTCCCTGGTTCACCAGGACTGCTGATAAATGTTGGAAAGTGGCTTGGTGAGCACTTCTGCCAGTGCTTGCAGTACTCTCAGCTGGACTTCATCTGGCCCCATAGACCTGTGCATGCTTCCAGAGTCCTTCCTGTCACGGCTCATCTGTGGACTCACTGGTCTCGGTTTAGGTACATAAAGATGTTCAGGGACCTAACTCGCCACTTAGTTTTGCTTTTTGATCAATATCTTAATGATAGAGGGAAGCTGGGGACATGGTTCTTTTTCACATCATCATATCCCTCAGATATGGGATAGCTTTGGATGTGAAGACCTGAAATGCCAGCAAATTCTCCAACAATTTCTGCTTTTCTGAAGGCAGTTTCATATTAGAGTCAGGGATAGCACAGGCGAATCCTAGAAAGTTTGCAAATGAGTAATTTGGCACAGAAGTCCTGCTCAGTAAAGAATACTGCACAGCCAGGTTCTGGAGAAAGTCAAATTCTCTTTGGCTCTCTTCAGAGGATGTTAAAAAACATGCTGTGTCTTACTGGTGCGTGTTTTGCTGACCTCAGAGTGAAGCACATTGCTGAGCATTTATCAATCAGTAATTGGATGTAGCCAGGCCTCCCTAGTTTCACTCAAGCCTGAATGATTTTGTGGAAGTTACTGAATATTCTGTATGTGCAGAATTACAGCATTTAAAATCCCACTCTAAAATTTTATGGTCTTAGACTAATTGCAGCAGCTCTGACAATCTACGATTAAAACTTGGTGGCAGTAAAAGATACATTATATCCTCTTCTCAGTACTTTCTAAATTTACCAGCAACTATAAGGCACTCTAGTAATTTTATAGGTTCCATAGCATACTGCCATGTTACAGACCTCTAATTCTCCTTCAGTGGTGACTGAGGGTTTTTTTTTGGTTCGTTGCTTTATTTTTATTAGCAATACAGCAAATTATAGCTACATTCCAGAAGTCTGACTGAACCAGTTTGATTTGGAGTTACTATTCATTAGCAGCTTTTCATGGCTGGCTTGTCTTTTGTATTCACCTCTTTTCTTTTTACGAGTACTTTTTGTTTTTCCTTCCTCGTGTTCCCTCACTTGTTGCTGTCCTCTCTCTACCATCGTATTCATACCCAGGTTTCCTCCTGGAATTTCTTTTCTTTTAGAAAAAACAAACAACTGCCATCTGAAATGTAATTTTTCTGAGACAGACTCGCTCTCCCTCCCCTGCAACAGTGATTTTGCTGGTTTTGACACTGTTTCATTTGAGAGTACTGGCTGGTTGTTTTTTTAACTTCCATATTATATTGAACATTTGAAAGCCCTCAAGTCATGCAGTGTTTAGCCTATATACTCTTAGGATATCTTGTCCATGAGTGCCATATTTCACTGGTTTACATTTATATTTTATAGATTAAGGAGTGCAACTTTTCTGTACTCAGTGTTTTTCTAGTGCACAGCCTGGTAAGAGCCTAGCATGACAAAGACTTTTGAAAACTAAAGAAATGAAAATGCTATATATTTGAGCTAATTCTTGTCTGATGTCATCACTTTTATCCTTATTTGTAAACCCATAAATTTGCTTTCTGTTATTCCAGAGATCTTTTGATTTTTTTTTTTTCTTTCTGCAGCTCTAGGAAGTGCTCTGCTACAATAGTTCCCAGCTTTATATGGGCTTTGTGCATTCCTAAAAAGATCATATGCTACATATTCATTTTCTGCATAAGAATGTTGAAGGAAAACAAATTTTTTTTTCTCTCCACTTCTGTCTCTAGATTCTAATAGTTTTTTCTCATTTGTAAAGATTAGATCATCTTCATCATAAACAGTCTGTGGTTATGTGTCCTTTGACCAACTAGGAGTATTGACACCTTGAGAAAATGTAGTTGTCCACTGCAATTATGTGACCCTTTTTGTCTTGATTTGGGCTTTACCCCTGGCATTCTAATTAGAGATAGCCTCATAGGGTACACTTTCTGGTCACACCTATGGATACCCTTCCTAAATTTTGAGGGACTCACTGTAGGTGTTACTGTGTTCCTGCAACCTGGCTGGCTAGAACCAGGATCCTTGCTGCCTGTGTTGAACACACAGGTTGTGCTTTTGATTTTCATCCAAGTACTTGTGAATCCATGACTCATCCACAGTGGAAAACCGCTTAGCATGAGCTCTGGCTCATCCACATCGTTTCTTCCGAGACTGTTTGATGTGTGCTTTGCATCTGATTTCCTAGTATGAGTCAGTAAACTTAGCATAGGTGTGTGCTGGCATAATTTTTAGAAGAGGAATTGGTCTGTGTCTCCAACTTCTATCACTTTTTCTTTCATTGTTCTGTGGTAAGGTTGGTAAACTTATGCTCTTCACACTGGTCTTTTTCAGACAGTAAACAAAGCTGTGGCTGTTTTTATTGTTACAGAGGTGTAAACCATGGCTGGTTTTTTGTTGCAGAGGTGTATACCATTGCTAGGGTCTCTGCTATTAGCTGGGGTCTTAATTTATATTTTTTCCCAGAATGTCAGCCTTTAATCGTGTTCTGTATTCAGCTTAATAGCATTTATGCTCATTTAGAGTCAAAAACATATTTCAATGCTTTTCTGACTCTGCCATTACCTGACGCCTATGTACTACTGCTTGCATCAAGTGTATCATTCACAAAGGCAAGAACAATCTTGATTTCAAATCACAGATCCCTTTAAAGCAATCTCAATGAGAGTGCATCTTATTCAAATTCATTAAAATATGTAAGAAAATAAAAAGCTCCTTGCCAGAACCAGAGAGATATGTTTTCTGCAGGCTATCTCACAAGTATTAGCCTTATGATAAGTCAGCAGTCATGGAGGAACTGTTGGGCTCTGTCTCTTTTCAGATTGCCTGAGATACTTGTGTCTGCAGTGCTACATAGATACAGTCCATGTGCTGTGCTTATATTTACTAGCTAGGACTTGTACCAAATACTAAACTATTGCGAGACTAATTGCTAGAGAGATACTTAGACTTTAATTTTAAGGATTAAGTTTACTAGAAGCAAGATTATCTGAATGAGTTTAATTTTAAAATCAGGAAAAAATATATAGGAAATGTGTCTTTTTTTACTAATGGTGTTTAGTAGAATATTGTAGTAACCATAGCATATTCATATCTGGTCATGCTTTTTCTTCACAGCATTGTTCAACCTTATACCAGTGGGACTTCGAGTTGTTGCTATCCAGGGTGTAAAGACTGGGTTGTATATAGCCCTAAATGGAGAAGGTTTCCTCTACACATCAGTAAGTACCTTTCTGAACTCTGTTTAAGAGGCACAAGTGAAGCTGAATTCTACATGGGAATGAAATGCGTATTCACTTTTAACAAGTTCTATAATACCTATATGTGTATATACATATAGTATGCACACCTGTGTACCCATGTATGTATGCAGCATATCTATAAATGGGATACAGTAGAAATTACTGTGTACTATGTGTGACAGTCTGTGTGTTACCAATCCTTAAAAAACATTCTATAGAGCTCTGTTTCTCATAGGCTAGACTAGTAAAGTGCGATACACCAGAAATATTATTGGTTTTAATTATATTCTCCAGAATTTTTAAATAAACCCCTGAAATTATTTTCTTAGTAACTTTTTGATTAGAATCCAAAAGCTGTTCTGACAGTTACTTTTATTGATAAGAGTTACAAGTGTAACTTGTGTCTAAAAAGTCATGAACAACCTTAGAGTTTACCATCATAATTTTGTAGTTGTATGCTTAACATTACTGATTTTTTTTTTGATATCTGATACAAGGAAGATAAAGACTCCTGTCAGGGACCGTATCTTTGTACAGTGATCAAAGATTTGAAAAAATCCTTTGAGTCACAAGCAAGACTGCTGGATAAAGTGATTGGAAAGTTCTCAGATTGTTTAAGATATCCGAAATGATTTAATGCTAATCAGTCAGTGTGGTATTGTGAATAGAGAAATCCTCAGTGTTGCGTAAATTTAATGTCTTAACCTCTTTTGAAAGACAGATTTTAATATGACCAGGCAGTTCTGCCAGGTATTAACAAGGTGACTTAAAGGATTTTTCATTAATATTGCCATCTATGTTGAATTTATTTACATAGTGCTTTTTTCCATTTTTTTACATCGCATAGTTCTTATTTCCTCACTGAGTTACAAAACCCTGCTTTGTTTTCATTGTCTACTGAGAGGAAATTGGGCAAATTAAGTTTCTGATGCCCTGAGGGAAAATATTCTGTTTGTTTCAAATACACAAATGTCTTGGAAAAGCTAATTAGGAAGAAAAAATGGAATTAATCTTGAATGTCAATGTGAAGACAAATAAAATTCCTCCTCATAAAATGTCTACTGGAAATTCCAGCAGTGTGATCCAGAACTTTTATTTTCTTCTGTTCAAATAAAAATCTCTGTAACAGGAAAACATGCAATATTTGCTGTCAGAGGGAAACATTGCTGACTTACCAGTTCCTTCATTTCATGCAGGGAATTCATTTCAATATGGTGACATGAACAGTACTTTCTTAATGTGTTGGTACAGTTAAGAGTATATTCTTGCTGAGCACTGTTTCTGAGGCGAGTTCTCAGTCCTTCAGAAAGAAATACAAATTTCAGAAAATGTGCTAGGTTTTTGGTGGGTAATTCTGCACAGGGAGGGACTACATGAAAAAATTCTGGCAGCCACTGTGTTTATGCTTGATTCTGGAAATGGTCCAAGTTTAATGAATGGTGTCATCTAGGGAAGGGAAAGGAGTGGAAAGTGCAAGACAAGATAAGACGATATGACTGGATCCAAACTTCACATGGTTATGAACCCAATCCTTAGAACATCATCAGGTCTAACAAGATATTTCTGTCATGCCAGTGAGAATCTGAATTGCTTGGTTCCTATGTCTTCTTTTTGAGCAACAGAGATTACTTAGGTTGTGATCAGTCTCAGGCATTTAAATAAACATTACGTAAAAGGAAAATGTAATCCAAGTGTTTAATGTTTTGCGGGGCCGCATGTTCTTCATTGCCACTAACGGCAAGATTTTTGGACTTGGTGACTTCATATATTCCTGTAGTTATTGGCAACTTGTTAAGTACTTCCATGAATGTTGTTATGTTTTAAATGTATTTCACTTAAAAATTTTTTGGGAGAGCGTCTCTATCTGTCACTTTACCTTGTGCGAGGTAAGGAAATGTGGATTTTTTTGGATTGTACTAATGTGTGAGCCAAACTTAGGCAGAATGCAGAAGCAACCACGAAGACAAAGATATAATGAAAAGAATAAATTTATTTGTTACCTCATGACCTGAGGCAACTTCAAAACAACACTCGGACAGAAGAAACACAAATGGGAACACAGACACCATAGAGCTCCGTCTTTGCTAGAAAGTGTGTGTGGGTGCCAAAGCTGCCACTTTGCCTGTATTTATCAGAGAAAAATGGAGTAGTTTTTCACTGTGCTTTGATCTTTCTCACAGCAGGGCAGAAATCTCAAGCATGTTTTCTGGGATGGCCCTGAGTTTATGACAAGCCTGTGTTACCTAAGGACAGAGTTCTACTTGTTAAGTGCATGAGAGTAGGCAATGATTAGCATGATTTATGTGTTTTCCTACATCCCAGCTGCAAGGTCACTTGAACGTGTTTTACGATTACTCCTCACAATCTCCTGTTATCTTTCCACAACTGCTTACTCTTCCTCTTATAGAGAATGAAAGATAAGTGGCCCATTAAGTGACACAGAGATGTGACACATTTGAAAACTCAGTGGAAGCCTTTAGTTTTGATGTCTGCAAAATTATTTTCAAATTACGCTTTTGCTAGGTTGAAAAGTAGTAATATTTGGTAATTTAATGCCAATTTAAGGGTAGTAGTTTCAAAGCATCAGTGCTCAAATACAGGTTTGATTGTTTCATATTCATGTATTGAAAACATTGGCAATACATTTTTGTCTCAGCAATTGCCTGCTTTCAGTTTAGAAACTAATGCATTTGGAAATAAGAAGATAAAGCATCAGAGAGAATCCTGCCTTCTCCCTGAGGATCAAGATGAAGGAATACTGCCTGCAGAATTTTTTAAATACTGTCATTTGTAGAAATATATTTTTAACCAATGACTTTCTATTACTGACTTGTTAGTGGATTTTCTTGACTCTTTGTCACAGTTGTGTGGTTTTTGCACCTAACTGCCAAAATTGTGTATCACATGTAATATATGTTTTTTCCCTTGGCTATTCAGAGGATGATGGGAGGAAAAGTTTTGTATGTCAACTCACATAACTGAAAAAAGTGCTACATAATGGGAATGATAGTTAAAATTTACATAATTAGATATATTACCCATTTCTTATAAACATTTTTAAAAAATGGAAGCATGTGCTATAGACTAAGTAGCAGTCATAGTCTAAGTTGAGATTGAAGTCTTGTACAGTCCTGCCAAATACCTCGTATCCCTTTCTCCATTTGCAGTATATGAAACCAACAACTAGTGAGAATATCCTGTGTGTTGATGCCTCTCTTCAGAGACTGAATGCCTCAACTCAATTATTTTTATCATAAGCTTCACATGATGTTGACTAATTAAGCAACAGCAGTGACATTATGTACAATCCTGCTTTTGCTGATAAAAAGTATTTGGTAAAAGGAAAATGAAGTTACAGTGACAGACCAATTTTCACATACAAGATTATCAAAATCAGATTTGCATTGTTTTCTCGCTTTGCTTTTTTTAAAAAAAATATCTTTTCTAAATGGTTGTTTGTGTCAGTTTAGGAGTCTCTTTTCTTTTATTTTGCCATATTTGAGATTTTTTTCAACTAATTCACAGGATAAGAACCAGAAAAAACAGACCGAAATGTCATAGAAGAGTGATATGGTAATGTTTCTTAGAACAGAAATACAAGGACAACAAATTGTGAAGGAAAGTGAGTTTAAAAAGCTTTTCATACTTATTTTGCTTGTTGCAGCAACTGAGATTTGTGTTCTATCCTTTGGGGATTGATCAAGTCAGGGTCCCTAACACACACCATCAAAGCCTTGTCAAATAAAGGAGAAGTGAAATCTTTGGAGTTTGAAATGGCTTTGCAGAATTCCTGAGAGAAAATGCTTTTCCAAAATGATAACCTTATTTTTCAATACTTTTAAAATAATTATTGTAATACCATGATTCATTGTTTTTTGTCATATAAAATATGAGAACAAGAGCCTTTTCATGTTCAGATTTTTTCCTTGCACTTCTAAGGGTTAGCACACTTAAAGACTATTTATTAAGGTCATTGTTTTTGAAGTTTTGGGTTATTGCATCCAACTTTATTTCTGTGTGTATATGTATACCTGTACTTATATCTTTATATCCATTTATACGCATTCATAATTGGATACATTTGTTTAATGACAGCTTCCACATTCCAGGTTTATTTTAGTGAGCAAAGAGAGTTATAAACCCAAGTTGCAATTTATTTTAGATGGATTAGCGAATTGTGAATAATTCAGTATTTATGACTGACTATCACTGTGAAAGAGAGAACTGGATATCTGGATTTTTCCACAAAGAATCATCTGAATGTCTACCAAGATTTTTAATTTAATAGTTATGGACTTTATATGTTAAAGTCCAAAAATATGCCTTACTCCTGTCTCACCTTTGGAAAGGTTGGGCAAGATAAAGTTTTATTTCCAGGGTCGATCCTGTCGAAATCAAAAGCTGGTTTCATGCACTGAAAAAATGAGCACAGCTACAGGGATTCTCCATGGGGAACAGGTTTTGCCTGGAGCAGGGAGATGGCAGTGCAGTACATGTCAGAAGCTTTTGTTGGTTTTGATTCTAATTTTGGTCAGCTGATTTTGTGAAAGGTTCATTAGTTCGACTTTGAAGAAGACTGCAGCTTCTTGTTTTGCTTCTAGGATTTTCTGCCATCATAACAGAATTAATTTAGAAGTAAAACTTATTTGCTAGTCCATTTTATGATTCCTGTTTTCCTAAGGTAATGGTAAAAAAGTCTCCTTGGATTTCTCTGGGAGGGTTTGGAAGGGCTACTGTGCTTTCTTTTTTTCATCCTAGGATCCGTTTAGCAGGGTGTTACCAACATTTGGTAGCTACCAGAGTAAGAGAAAAATAAAATATAGAAAGGAAAAAATTCCTAACTCTAAACTACCTTTACATGCTTATTCTTTCATCTTTCTGGGTTTTTTTTAACTATTTCTTTTGCCAGTTTTCACTGAGACCTGAGATGTGGATGCAGCCAGAGAGGGTAGGGTATTGTCAGCAGCAGGTATTATGACATAGCGATCCACTGCATTTTTTAGTAAGGCTGATGAACTATGGAGAGTCTTTAAAAGATGACTGAGGCTGCAGGACAGGGTCTGAACTTCCTGGTCACCCTTTCCAGTGTGGTGCCTGGCTGGAGTTGTGTGCTGAGGCTTCTGGGTATGGAGCAGTGGGAACCCAGATGGGGAGGGTGGAGAAAGTAATGGAGAGACATGGCTGCATTTCTGGGAGGTCTTAGCAACTTTTTGTAAAGTATTTCAGAATTACATATGGCACACGACTCACTTCACAAAATGATCTTCTGGTATGATGGAAGTTTGTGTTTGATTTGCCATGGTACACAGTGTCGTGGGTGTTAGAAGGGTGTTGGTTGGATAGTGTTTCTGCAGCAGTAATATGTTTGTGTTACAGCCTTTATGAATGAGAGAAAACATCAATATCTGTTACTGGGAAGTATATTTGTTTTATCTCTCTGGAAACTCTCACCTTAAAAAAAAAAAGCCTTTGAGGGTTTCTTCTGACATTTCAGCAGCTTCCCAGTGCTGATATTTCCATCACTTTTTTTAAGCTCACATAATTGATCTGTCTGAGGAGAACAAAATTCAGCCTCAAGAAAGAACATAGGAGCACAGACAGTACAGGCTGCAAAAGATTGAGAACTGAAGTAATCTGTATTTCTAGTATCTAATTCAAAGTCAAATGAAAAGTAAGTTTCTAGTAGCTTTTCACAGAGCCTCTCTTTGTGCTTTGGAATAACAACGCTTCATGTGTGCACTACTTTGATGGTTCAGAAGTGCATTAAACTTTATAATAAACAGAACAGAAGGAATTCTAAACTAGGCAAAACCAAAGAGGAAACGTGATATTTTAAAATTCTTTTTTTTTTTACAAGAATAATCAAAAAGAGGTTATTGTGACATTGAGGCAGCTTTTTCCTGTTGATTCTGTGTTGTCACAGTGTAACGGTGGTTGACCTAGGTTTTGATAGAGATTGTTCTCCATTTTGCAAGGTATTGTAGTTAGGAATACATCTGTTTTATGAGATGTGGATAAACATGAGCTTGGTCTATGATTTAAAGAGTAGGCCTTTGTTCTAGTAGTCAGAAATATATTTAATAAAATAAGATAAATCTTGTTGCTCTTCAAGGATCTGTGTTTTTGTGAACGTCGGCATATCAAAGTGGAGTGACCCCTTTGTGATCAATAGGAAACATGATTTTCTTTCTTATGCCAGGCCTACACTTCAGGGTCTCAGTCTGCTTCCATGCTCTTATCTCCCAGCAGAGACTTTACTGAGACAAGGATAGGACCTTAGCTCACTCATCATTATCTCTGTCTGGGAACTACTCTGGCACACTTTGGAGAAAGGAATACGGGTGAACCTAATGAGCCAAAAATCATAGATTCTGATAAAGGTTTTTGAAAACTAGTTATGGTAAAAGTGATATTTTTAAATATGTAAACACATAGACCTTATGCCATCTCCATCAGTTCATTTTAAGGACTTATAACTAAAATACTTTCTTACATAGGAATACTTTCTTTGCATAGCCTGTAATCTTTTATTCTATTTGGTATTAGTTAGAAGTTGACCTATATTTGCTTCATATAGCAAAAGTTTGTTTGAGAGGAGAGTAAATAGAATGTTTCAGGGCTACGTTCTTCTGTAAGTTAAGCTGTATTGCTCAAAAGGTAAACAAGTTCAGCATGTTCCAGAAGCAGTTGAAATACAGTGACAAGGAGGAGGAAAACATCTGCATGGTTTATGCTTATTTATATCTGTGTTTGGAGGTAGATAATTTATCTCTCAAGTTGCGTGCCAAAAATAAATACAGAAAATGCTAATGTATTTATTTATTCTATGGTGGCACTTAAGGAACAACTGATAACATAACACTGCTGTATCGTACAAAATAGTGCCAGATGTCCCTGCTACAGAGTACAGTAGAAAATGGGTATAAAATACATGCTAAATCCATGATTTTTTTCAGTGGGTCAGGGTTTCAGTACGTTTTTTGATTGAATGTACTGAAGTCAGTGTTTTCACACATAAGATATGGGAAAAAGGAGGCATGCACAGACTCATGAGAGTTTGATAGTTCAGGAGAGAAGTGAGAAGGAAAGATGTGAATGGAATGAGGCTGACATGAGGTGACTGTGATAAGCAGAGATTTAAGAAAGTGGAGAAATAGCATAGTTGAGCAGAATAGAATTATAGAAAATGCTATGATGTTATCATCATAGAAATGTTTATGATGGTATCACCACTGTTTGAGTCTGATGCTTGCATTTATTAGAACTCTGAGTTTTTCAAAGGCAGAAATGGCTACTATTTGAACTACAGTTCATAAACAGTAGTAGTTAAAGAAATATTCTACTTTTAATACACAAAAATATAATTAGTACTATAACAATACATTGTTTTAGTGTGGCTTCTTCATCTGTGGCAGCTGCTTCACTGTTTCACCCTCCTGCCTTTTACGCTATACTGGAGGTAATGGCAAAACTTGCAGTGATGTTTTTTGACACTTAAACTAAATATGTGTGTCCTGTTTCGTTCATTAATGTCCACTGTATCCTTGACAGGACTTAACTGAAATTTTTTATCTACAAGAAAGTTTTTAGTATTTGCTTAAAATATTTCTTTATCTTTCTCACATTTTTCTCTCATATACACTTGCATATGTGATATGTGTGTCCTCTTTCCCTAAGATTACAGAAATGTTCATAAATGCATCAAGGTTAAAAAGCGTCTCTTCCAAACTTCTTGTCAAAGCATGGAAGACCACAGTCAGCAGCTACAATTGGATATTTTTCAACCAGTAATTGTATGTCAGCGAGTAGTACTGTAGGTAGGTATGCTAAAATTAGGTAATCTAATCTCACGCTTCGGGAAGTAAGGTGATTGCCACAGGAATCAAGAGCAATGTTTTCCTCAATGTATGGTGTCGCTTACTGTGCATGCTCTTAGGAGGTTTGCCTCTGAACTATTGTGCAATGGTCACAGCCAAAGGGTGAATAAAGGCTTGATGGACCAGCAGCTTAATCTAGTCTGTCAAATTTCTGCTTCCAGCAATTCTATCTCTGATGGTAACCTCCCAATTTTTGCTATGTTGCGTTAATACAGCTGCATTTTTCAGGATGTTTCTATATTCTCGGCTTTGCTCTTCTTAAACATTTGGGATTGTCTGCGATCCTAAATATTGAATGCTGTCTCACTGTGTATTGTGTAGTCTCCCAATATGCCTCTTCTCTTTTGTTCTTTTACTTCCCTGGTAATTGTCACCGCACAAGCAAAAGGATCATGTTTGAAATTTCTAATTTTCTGTTCATTACTATTTAATCTTACTCATTCATTGCATCAAAATGTGAAAAGTAGCTACCAAAGATTTAAAATCTCTCAAATTTTAGACAAAAACCTGCTTCCATTACCACACTGTACTACTTATTTCCATTATTAATGAATCTTCAAATTATTGAAGAAAATTGTGAATGGATTTTATGGTAAGTTTAAATCCCTTCCATAACAGGATAAATTTGGTTCATATGATGGAAAGAAGACTTCTCACTGCATCCTCAAGATTTCTAGATAGGACACAAAATTTTCTAGGTGGGACACAAAACTCTATGTGGAGTAGAACAACAACAATTAGACATGTGTCGTGCTCTCTGTCATCCCTGTAGCTGCAAAGTTAGTGCATGTTCTGTTGCCCAGGGCTGCTTCCAAAAGACAGATGACTAGATAACAAGACACAAGAACAGAAATGGTCTACAAGCTTTTAAATATAAAGTCTATCTAAAAAAAAAAAAATTGTGGTGGGCTGAAGAATGGCTTTAGTCAGGCAAAAACGTGCTTTCATTATGCAAGAAAAATCTGGCATTATCTTGCAGAAATGAAATGGTCAAATACGTATTTTGTTAATTTTTAATAATTTCTCTCATACATTTAACTGGATTAGAATATTCAATTTATACCCCATAATATTACAATAAAAGAGGAAAATGTTGTATTTACCTGTGTAATTAGAAAAAACTATGCAAGCATCCCATAACTTCAAGGAGCTTGGTAAGGCACCCTACAATCCTATAATAAGATGACGTGGGCTCAAGTATATGAGTATTAGTTTATCACTTTATCTTTGCAACACAATTTTTTATAATGTGTGATCCTTAAGATTCAGTTGTAAAAGAAGGATGGTATATTTAACACGTTATTGAAGTGTGTAACCCAACACAACAGGGTTTTGTATAAAAGGTATAGTTCTATAAAAACCATAAATTGGAAAAAAGCCACAGCGGTCTTCACTGTTGTAAAATGAAAGAGCTATTTGAAGTACAATAGCCATATGTCTTCTGTATTAGTGTTATATATGTTAATGACTGAATTATACATAATATGCATTACATTTTTGGAACAAAGCAGGTTTCATATTACTCTTGATTTATTTTTTTTGGTTACCTTGCAATTATATACATTTATTTTCTTTTTGCAGCATATTCATTTTTTCACTTGAATAGGCAAGTGTGTAGCTAATGTTGGTGAATGATAGTCAGTGATAAATTTGTATCCTCTGTAATCTTCCCATATGCCAAGTACCCCTGTGGAAAAATTTGGGATGTTTCAGTTTCTTCCTCCTTGGTGAGGCAGCTTTAGCCGTGGGGTGGATCCTGTGTGGAACTCGACCATCTGGGCAGGCCCATAAAAATGCTGATTCTGCGTGTCCTGACTAATGACCCCTTACCCTGGCCTCTTGCTTCCACCAGCCATTCTCTGTGGATTTTCTGTGGCCAAGGACTAGATATAGCATGTGTCTTTGCAGAATTGTGGGAGTCTGTTGGTGAACATGTCCACATAAATAACTAGGATCATCTCTGAAGCCTTCTCATTTCTGTGGACTAAACTTCTCTGAAAGAATAACTTGTGACCACTTTTTTTCCCTTTAGCTGAATCTGTAGTTAGCTCTCTTCTGCTTAGAGTTCACTTACAACACAAATGAATGTGTTAGGACTGATTAGGTGTCTATAGAAAACTAGCTAGGAAAGTAAGCATCCAGTAACTTCTTGTATATAGTTGTAGCAAACATCATGTCTTCATCTCCCTCTTGGTTTCTGATGTCAAATTCCTCAATCCTCAGTTTCCTCTGCTGGCAATTTTCCCTAACAGTGATCCCTGGGATATTTCCATGTATAGTCCGTGATCATATGTGCTCAACAAGTGTAATAGACCTTACAACCTACCTGTGACATTTTTCTTTGTAGATTAATACTTTTTTTCTGCCTTCTTATCTTTCTGTCATTTGAGATACTATCCAGTCATCAGAGAGAACGTTTTAGATGGAGACAGTCAGATAAAAACCTCCTGGAGGAATGTATGACATTCATCTGTCTTGTTACTTGACCAAGCACTAGCTGTGGTGTGGCATCAGGACAACACCTAGCAGTGATGGGGCCTTTTCTGCCCACACCTTAGTGTAATTGCATGCATATTTAATCAAATAAAAGTTCCAGTTTCAAATCTGTGAAATGCCCTCTGTTTATTGGAGGGCTCCAAAATTTTCAGAACCAAGTGTTGGCCTAATTCTGATGCTGTTGCAGTTGCTAATCTCAATGGTAGCAAGGTTGGTATAACTGAACACTTTCAAAAATCCCTCTTGCAAGGGTTAAGCTGACGAGGTTTATTGAGCAATGTTTATTCAACATATTCTATTCACTGTCAAATGAGAAGATCTCTTGTCTGATTCCTCTTGACTTAACAAGGATTCTTGGTTTTTAACAAACTGCAAATACAGCCGTGGGGACATAGTGTCTCTCCTTGAAGGTGTCTCAAAAAGAATAATAAATCTGTAGAAAATCTGCAGTAAATCTGAATCCTACACTAAAAGTACTGCAGTAGGGTTGAGTAAATGACTCACTTTATTGTGTTTGAATTCAGTTTGTGACTGTTCTCTACAGTTTGTTCTTATATACTTGTCACTAAACATTTTGTAATAAAAAGTGACACAATGCTACTACCTGCCAAAATGTGAATCCCTGGACTTAATATACAGGATCTACAGAAAAACCCTGGATTTTGAGTAAGTGAAACAAGAAGCTGAAGACTTAATTCCTTCTGTGCACCTGTGGATTTCTTTTTCCAATAGTACTTCACCTTGTGGATAACTTTGACTTATTAACAGAATGATAAAACTTATTAGCATTGTCGGGCACTTACATTATATTGCTTAATCTTTAGTGTGATAGTGGCTGCAAAGCTGAAAACAAAAAATTTCAACATGAAAATAAAATGCTGATACTTTGCAGTTCCACAGATGTACACAGCTAAAAATCTAGAGTTTTCCACAAAAGAGATGTGATTGCCTAATTCACCATGGAATTGTTTACTTATTGCAGAATTGCCTAACGGCTGGTGAATTTTAAAAAAATAGGGAAAGGTTTTTATACCACAGGCACACAACAAAATAAAGCCAACATTTCAAAAGCATAAAATGTTCTCTTTTTCATGTCCCCCTTGGCCAGCATCTAACTTCCATGTTGTGACTGATGTCCCCTAAGCAGTTATAACCTGTCACATTGCCATTCAGGCTACAGGCCAAAACTGAGCACAGTGTAGATCATCAGGAAAAAGAATAAAATTATAAAAAGATCTACTTGTAAAAGTAGCTTAGCAGATGTTAAGAACAGGTGGAAATATAAGGTATTTTTTATCTGTTTGCCAAGAATTACCTCTATTTCTTTCACTAATGATGTTTTACATTTTTGGCTAAGTATGGTCTTATTTAAAAAAACTAAGGGCGTGATTTTGATAAAATTTTAATTAAAAAGTAGAGTAGCCTGTGGTTGACCACATTCTGCAATCCTTGTTGGTACTTTTTAATTCATCCTAGAAGGTATTTGGATGTTCCCTGCCAAGGGAAGAGCAAGAGGCACATCGCTGTGGCAATGTGAGAATAGACTAGTCAGACAAAAAAAGTAAAGTAAAATTAATCAAGAATAATCTGGAAACTCTATCTCCATAAAATATTGATGTTCCCAGGGAGATATGAACTGAAAAATGTATTATCTCAGATCTCGGTCACAGTTGTAATTTCATACTTTCACAAGAATTACTTTTCTTTTTATAATGGCACAAAATAATTTCTAGGATTGGTAGGAATTTTTCCATTCATTCCAGTGGGATCTGGAGCTATTGGGCTGTACTCAGTAGGCGCCAGAAGGATTTAGATAAGTGTAAGCATCATTTTCATTCAGCTTCTTCTTGAACAAAGTATAGCAGGGAGAATCCCCCTGGTTAATTCAACTTCTGGATGCTGTTAATACCAAGTACATTTAATTTCAACCTTCACACCTTGTGCCTTTTTTCCCCTTCTGTTTTCTGGAGAACTTCTTTTGGGGCTTAGGGTAAGATAGCAAGAGGCAGTATTTAATATTCTTCTTCAACACTGATGTTGCTCATGAGGAGGACTGAGCTGACTATTTCTTCTTGACATTTGAAGATCCGGAATGTGCCCTTGTCTCTTCTTTTTCGAGTATCTATTGGCACCAGCAGCAAAGGAGATGAAGGAATCAGCCTTTCAGGCACTAGAAGTGACAACTTCAGAAGCATCGGCTGAGGCAATTCTATCACCCATTTAACATTCATTTGAGCATTGAAGGTGGCTGAAGAATAGCCTTTGAAAACAAAATAAGAGGTAAAATTGATATTTCCCCTTAATACTTACAGAAATTTCACTTCATCTTTGACAGTTGACAGCATCCTGCCCTGTGCTGTCCTACTCACAACTGTGAAAGCCAGTTTTCCTCAATTGACATGATTAGAGTAGAAGATAGATCAGTTTATTTTTTTGATTTTTGAAGATTATTTTATGGAGGTGACTGCTCTATGTGAGGAACAGTGAGATAAACTGCTGTGTCCGTGTTACAGCTTTGGATGTGTAAGTAAGGCATTGTGAAAAGAGGCAGAAGAAAGGATTAGCATTAGGTGATTGACAGGTAGATCATAGTAGGTTCACTTCAAACACTGCCAATCATATGAAAACAGTATCACTAGTAAATTCTGCCTGAAACTGCTCAAGATAAAAATAGCCTCACATGGAATTGTTGGAATTACCCTGACTGATAGGAAGTGTGAGGGCACTGGCCGTGTCAGATGCAGACGAGATGCAAAGTTCATGCAAAGTGTGCATTTATTCTGGGATATTAAAGATTTTGTTAGCTGTGAAGAAGCATGTTCATTTTCATTTACCTGTAGATACACTGTACTCAGAAATAGAGCATGGAGTCCTGCAGTCCTGGTCTTGAAGTAGCGTATTTTTGTGTGAGTCTACAGTGGCAGAAGTTTCTTGAACGGTTTTGTGGAATGAAACATTAGTAATGAAAATGTGACAAAACCGTTGATGGGTTGTTTATCTGAAAAGTCACAAAATAAGTCCATAAGTGTAACTATTAACTTATCATATTACTCAGTAAAAGAATGATGAATAACAGTTGTGATACTGCAGCTGTTCACAATACCAATTCCTGAGTCTTAATGGGAGCAGAGGACAGTCGATTGTGCTCTAACATCACCAGAATCTGCAAAAAAAGTGGTTTTATATCTCATTGGACTTAGTACAAGGTTAAATGAATGATACTATTTATGTTAATAAATATTGTCTGTTGTCTACATGAACAGAATTTAACCAGACTATTGCAAAATTAGTAGAAAATACATTAAAATCTTGTTGCTTGGTTGATGGTTTTGCAGGGAAAAAAAGTAAAAATTACAAATTGTCAAAATTAAAATATTATTTAATATAGTAACTAAAAATTAATTTTTCTTTAAGTAGATACTTTGAAATTATCTAGGTAATTGTTTTAATTTATTTCCAGAAATAACTACTCAACAAAATTTTCAAGAGTTTGAATTGTGTTCTTAGTTAGGCTTGGGGAGAATGCTGAAATCTTCCTGGAATTTTTAGTCAAAATTCTAGAAAATCATATGAAAATAACAAAATAAATGCAAACTCATTCAATAATGCTTCTATTGCTTATATATGTAAAGAAATGTGTTAGTATATATCCCTCCTTACGTGAATAAAATGTGTAAATTATACCTACAGATATAATTTAATCACAAAAATTAAAGTAAAAGAAAAAAACACAAAACTATTTTGAGTATAAACTTAGTCTCTTTTAATACAGCCTGAATAATCCAAATTATTAGCCAGTTTACGAGAACTGTACGTGTGCATTTTACAGATTCAGAGCACTTCTTTTGTGCTTCTATGAGTAAACGGAAAGTGTTTGGAACCGAATCAGGCAGCATTTCATTCAAAGGTGTGTAGCAGTAACTTTATAATCAGAGAAAATTAGAAAAATTATTTTGCTTTCTTAGTTATTACCATCTGTTGGTAATTCCTAAACAGACTGGGTGGAATTTTTTGTAAAAGAAAAGGTCTTCAGAAGTTCAGTAAATATGTTTGTGTGTATGTGATGGTTTTTTTCCGAAAAGATGAAAAAGCTTTTTTTCCTCACATTTTTCCATTCAGCAAAGCAACAAATGTAGAAAAATGCCTGCATCTATTTTCTCTCTTTTTGTCAAGTCCTATTTGTTAAAGTAGCACTGTACTCTTTTTCTTTATCTCTGGATAGAAGAAGGAATTTTATTTGGCATTTCATGGCCTGCTGCTTTTTCTAAAGGTTTCCAACTCAATTCCCCTCACTGGTAGGCAGCAGGGGGTTCTCTAGCTCGTGCTTAAGATTGTTAGTAGCATCTTTCTTTTAATGTCAAATTGATATTGCTGTGTGATTGGAGTGACCTGGAAAGCAAGCTCTGCTGGATAAGCCCCTATTAAGGTGACATATTGTTCCTTTTCTGAAGTAAATACCTTTTCAACTGTAAACCTCCTATCAAATATATAAATAAAAAGACTCATTTGCTTATAGTATGAATAGGTAAAACAAGTAAACATAAAAATAAGCAAATCATTTCAGTAATATATTTTTCTTTGCCACATGTGTTCTAAATATCAACGTTGAAACATTGACAGGAATGCGTCTTTTTCTAGGACGAGTTGTTAAAATGATAATCTTATATTATGCTAATAAAAGAATATGCCGAGGATTTCCCGTGCACATCAGCAGTTTCATACTTCTGGGTAGTCTCATTGAGGTGGAAATGTGCTACTTCCATGAAAACAGCTTTGTGAAACCAGAGCCTAAGTGCCAACAAATACCCCTAATAAGGTGACAGAAACTTCTTATTTTTTTAACTGCTTCCACCTGGGGAACTCAAAGAACTTGATATGCAGGAATGAATGTAGCTTTGTAAGTCCCATTTGTGCTGTGCAAGAATGCCAGTAAGCATTCTTGTCTTCTTTTAAGATATCCCAAAACCCCCTCCAACTTAGGAAGCTGTTTAGAGTTTAATTCACCATGGTAACAGAAGTTTATGTCAAGTGTTAAGTAAAATTTAGCAAAGATTTGAGATATGTGAACATTTAATAGTAGAAGCTAGTCTGCATGGAGCCCCTGGTTCTTTCTCTGGACTGTTTTTAAGCCAGGCTCTCAACATGGTTAGAAAAAAGGCAGCTGAATTTCTCATTGTTTTCTGAATTTAAAAGTCATGATAAATTCATCGTAGCGCCATGGTGTGTGGTTTGAATGTAGTCACAAAGCTGCCTGTTACCTGGAAACCTGTACTAAAATGATTGCCCTAAATTCAAATGATTTGAGATAATTTTATGATAGAACGAATGCAGAAAAACTTTAAATTTCTTTTTCAACAAGCTTGTATGTAGATTGCAATGTGTAATATCCTGATTTCTGGCAATAAACCATGGCAAAATTGCATTGTTCATTCCCATGCTGTCTGCAGAAATGTGTATTTAGTAGATTCTTTAAAAGTCCTGTCTCTATCATTTTAACAAAGTGATGAACACAGTAGCAGAACAGTGAGAAAACATGTTTTTTTTCATATGCTTTGTTTGCCATGGGCTAAAATCTCATGTTCAAAGTAGCTGTCTAAAATGTTTTTTGGCTTCTCTCTCTCTCTTTTTTTTTTTTTTTTTTTTTTCTATTTCTTTCTATTTCTGGTGACTGCTTCTTGCCCGAAGCTCGTTTTGTTTGTTAACTGGATCACCTGAATACTGGTACTAAGCTGTAGTTTCTCCCAGGGGAATTTTATACACAGCCACCTTATCACTACTCAGATAAAACTTTACTTTCACAACCTGACCTGGTCGTGACAGTGGAAATCTCCTAGCTGTGCTAGAGTAAAACAAAGTAGCAGTTATCAGGAACCAAGTGTGTTTTACTGTTTCTTGCAAAAGTTTTGCTAAATGTGACTCTGTCGTCTTCCAGGTGTAACTTCTGCAGTGGAAAATCATAGAAGAAAAGTAATATTGATCTCATCAAACATAAGTAATCATTTCAGGTATCAGGCTCAGCATATAAATTAAGTTATCCGTGATTATTTCAGAATATCATAGTTTGAAAATATGAAGTTCAGTTGCTTCTGTTACCCCTTTCACTTCAAAGACCAGATTTATATGTTTTGTAGACTGTACGTTGAAAATTTGTGGTCTAGAAGACAAGATGAACGTCTGTCCTATAAATGGCCTGCTATTCATGCTAGGACTAAGAAATTCAAAGAGAAGTTATGTCTGCTGCCTGAAACCCCAACAACCCTTCAAAGAGGAGGTTATATTTGCTTATATTTGTTTTCTCTTTTCTTCCCTACTTTGCTTAAAAAATTGTGAAAAAGGTAATGAAACATCAGAAACTTCACCTACATTAGTCAGAAAAAGCCAACATTAGAGCCTAATTAACAACATATTTAATTGTGAAGAAGACATTGGGATAAATCTGCCCTGCAGTATTACTGTGCTTAAAATTACAGGTGCTTAGTGTAATGGAATATTAGGCTGCAAACATTATTCGCGAGGGGGTCAGTATTATTCAAGTAGCTTGCACAAAACCTAGCTACAAATGATTTTCCAGAAAAATACATGTGCAACAAGTTCTATCATCCAATTTTCTATTTTTGTTCATTAAGACTGCTACTTCCTTTCCTGAAGGATATGGAGGGTACGTAAAGGGTGGCTATACTTTTCATTCTTTATAACCTTTAGAATGGTGGAACCAAAGATGAGTGCATCCTTCTATAGCAGAATTAGCTAAATATATACATGTCTACACATGGAGTAAGCAAACTGTTAAGCAAAAGTATTTTGATAGATTTTCACTCTTTTTGATCATGTATAAACATTTACATTGCTTTTCAAAGGAAGATTTTTGTATCAATTATCAAGGAAAAGAAAAAGACTTCAAAAGGAATGCATCAGGATGTACAGTTGCACCTAGCCAGTGGTGCATAGGGTGATGCTGACTACCTGAATAAGAAAAAATACTGTAATAAAAAATACCAGTTAGCTTGGAAATATAACATGGTAATTTGAATGCAGTTTTCTAATCCCCATCTCTGAGTGGCTCAACGGGACAATTACCAGGAAGAGGTAGGAAGCAGACAAGTGCACCTGAAATCCCATATATATGAACCAGAAATTGCTGCAGAAATTGTTTTAAAATGAGAAAGACCCATAGAAGTAAAAGGTTACTGAATCAAAACTGTTACTGAAGGTAAATGATGTGAAAACCTTTGAATAAATATATCACACTCTCTACTGTTGAAATCTGAAAGGTAATTTGTGATTTTAAACTACAGAATAGAGGTTTATTATGTAAATTTGAATGGTATCTATAGTATAAATACACACTGTATTAATATGTAATGATGCTTTTCCTTTGTTTCTCCCTTCCCCTTTACATACTGTTACTATAACTTATTACATTCAGGAAGCTGTGTTATTTTTCTCTTACCAAAAAGAGAAAAGATTTTTGGAGGTCCTTTTGTTGATGGGGGTTTGGGATTTATGCTTTTTGCGATTTTGATCTACTGATTGGGTTCTTTTAACATGGGAAAAATGTAGTATTTGGTCTCCCATTAAGTCCTTAAATAAGAATTAAGTGATACATTGCAACAACATCCATCATTAACATTATTCACGTTTGTTCCCTGTCTGCTGTTAATTCTTCTAATTTGGTCAGAATGTGCTTTTTATCTCAAAAACATGTATGTAACTTACCTTATCTCAATAGACAATAATTCTCTTGTGTTAATTAAAAACCAATTAAGTAGAAGGTAAGTAATTCTTAATGTTTAATATAATTATAAAGATTTGAAACCTATTGTGTTTCTTTCTACTAAAAAATTAGTGGAATTTTTAAGAATTTCTCTTAGCATAAAATTTGGGTTCATTTCTATTAGCACTTCCATTTGATGTGACACATGCCAATAAGGTAAGTAAAGAACTTGAGTATTTCTGATTATGCCACAGGGCAAGACAGGAAAAGTCCAAAGAATAGTATTTTTCCTTTTTTTTTTAAATTGCAAACACCTCTTAACAAAGGTGTCAGTATTAACTACACGGCATATTTCTCAGTCAAAAGTAGAGTTACTTATGAGGTAGAAAATCTATGTTAAATAGAAAAAAACCCAAGTATTTTCAAACAGCATGGAAGATTTTTTTTTAGGATGGAGTAGCATTTACAGTGCAGGTTTATCTTCCACGCGTATTGTTAATTCACTGTTTATTGTTCGTATGATACGTGTGGTAGAGCATATTATCCTCCCCTGGAGTGAAGCTGCTAGTGCTCGTAGTAATACCGTGTACCTGTCAGTGGTGCTGCAGTTGTTCTGCTTTTCCTCCGTCCTCCTCAACTCCTTGTCTGAACCCATTGTTACCTTTTGTCATTTTTTTAGACGGACCTAGAAATTGATCTATAGAGATGTCCTGCCACACCTTAAGCAGAGCCACATTAAATTCGTTGGAGCTCTGTCTGGAATCACACATGGACACAAATCTGAAAAGGAGTGAAAATGTGCCCAAACAAATCAGTATTTCAGCTAGATACCCTAAAATCTTTCAGGCCCATTCCTTGGGTACATGACCTGGAATTGTAGGTTGATGGAGTTAGAGAAAACCTGAATTTGGAGGCTGCTTTGACAAAAGTGGTCACAAAAGATGGAGTGAAAAAATTTGGGGTATTGTATCAGGAGAGCTGACCATTATTAAAAGTGACAAGATTAAGGAAAAAAATAGCTGAAGTATCATAAAACTAAAGAAAATTAAGAAACTGCTTTGACTATTAGTCATACAAATTGTAGAAGAAGTGGAAACAAGGATATAGGACTAAAGATGTGTGTGGAGGAATAACTGAAGCATGGATTTAGAAAAGAAAGCTCTAAAAGTCATACTGAGAAACAGAAAAGGTGATAAGAAGAGCCTGAATAAACACAACAACAGTAAGAGAAGGAAAAATAAGCTTATAGGTCCATCTTTAACAGGATGAGGAGTAGTGTATGGCATTGAGAAGGCCAAAGTGGTCCAGAACTAATCTGAACCTAACTGGACCCACTGGAGAGTGAATCAAAGCAAAACTCACTCAAAGCTAGAGGATGTTTGGACTAGTTAGATGCTATTGAATAGAGGTGCCTGCTGTGACTCGCCTCCAATATGCCAAAGGAACTGGAAGCTTTCAGGGATAAGGTAGAAGCCAAAACCCCAAAGCAAGGCAAACCTTGTATCTAGCTTGGAGGGATAGAGTGGGAGAAGGAGATAGAATCTAGCAAACAGCATCTTTCTGGATATCATAGATAAATTCTTTTTAAACCTATTCATTTTGTGAATATAGAACTATTAAATATTAAGAAACAGCTCATATGAATCCATCAGGAAGTTACTGGGTTAAATCAGTTTCATTGGGTTTTTTTGGTAGTGTAGCTCACCTAGATGAAGTAAAAAGCTTTATGTATGCTGTATCTTGAATTTCATAGGGGTTTGGCATTGAGGGAACTGGATTACATTAATCTGTACTGCAGAGGAGCAAGGAAAGCAATCAATTATTTTATATTCATCTAGGATAGGACAAGAGGTAATTAGTTTAATTGTCAGAGAAGGTGGTGCCAGGAAAAAAATCTTCAACTACGTGAGGTACTGGGAAAGGCTAATAACCTATGAATCATCTTACTGGAGATTTCTAACTATGAGTTAGACAAACTCTTGTGTCCTGGTTTCAACTGAGATAGAGTTAATTTTGTTCCTCATATCTCTGTGTTTTTGGTATAGTATGAGAATAAATCTAATAACACATATTGTTTAGTTATTGCCAGATAACATTTATGCTTATCTGTGGCAGAGTTAATTTTCTTCCCCAAGCTGCTTGTTTTTGGATTTAATGGGAGGAGTATGTTGATAATACACGGATGGTTTTAGTTGTTGCTGTGATATCAAGGACTTTTTCAGTTTCCCATGTTTTGCAGATGTATAGAGGCACAAGAAACTGGGAGTAACATAGCCAGGCAGCCGACCCAAGCTGGTCAAAGAAATAAAAAATACCATAAAACATGATGCTCAGTATATAAACAGGAAGTTGTCTGGGGGGCCAGAGCTTGCTGATCCACAATTACAGCTCAAAACAGGCTGGGTGATTGGCTGGCATGTCATTGGATGGTGAGAAATTGCATTGAATTGTGCATCACTTTTTTTGGTAAATTCTTTGTTGTTATTATTATTCTCTCTTTTTATTCTCTCTTCTTTCGTTGACTTATTAAACTGTCTTTATCTCAGCCAATGAGTTTTGCTTTATTCTTGTGCCCATCCCACTGCAGCAGGGGTAGGGAGTCAGCAAGCAGCAGTGTGATGCTTAGCTGCTGTCTGGACATAAACAGTGATATCTTGTCAGCATGATCTAGACAGATTTGCTTCTGGTTCAGAGCAGGGAGTTTCAGCAGGGTCTATAACCTCTCTAACCAAACTCCCTTTTCCCGGCAAATGCTTGCGTGATTACTCTGATTTATGTAGTTTATGACTCTTG